>VDFB02264830.1:0-88718 GCA_007258455.2 Sequoia sempervirens | reverse complement strand
TTATCATGCACACCTATGATGTAGAAATTATAGGAGCATCTCAAATTTCAAGATATCTCAAAGATTCATGAGAGGTGTTGTGTGCAATAGGCATCTTGGAACTCACAATGAAGATGTATGACCAGGAATGACTAAGTTTAGAGATTTCCATGCCTATCTGCAAGTGCCTTCCATCTATTTTCATTTCATTTCCATTTTGGATGAGTTATTTCTTTTTATTCTTTTACTTTGCATACATCTGTAACTAAACTAGTAAAAATTGATTGGTCTCCTTGCAGAAAATGTTGATTTTTGAGCCATCGAAGAGAATCTCAACCAAAAAAGCAATGCAACATCCCTATTTTGATGATCTTGAAAATCTCAATTCTGATTTGAAGCCATTATAAAAGAGCGTGTGAACCTTTGCGAGGGAATCTCAAGTTACGCATTTGAAGTTAACCTCTAAATGAGAACCTATGATGTAGAAATTATAAAAAAATATTGAATGTATGAGTGACATTGTAAAATATCTGTGAGAACAAAGTACCTAAGGCATTGTAATGAGATTTGTACTTGTAATGACATTTATTGAAATATTGAAATTTGGTGTAGGGGGACCGAGGTTATTGAACAAATTTGGTTCATGGAATTATTTTAAGCTAGTAAATTGTGTCTTGAGTAAATTGTCAATTGAATAAGGTCATATTACATGGTCAATTGATTTATAATGTAATAATTCATGTTAGTTACAATCTCAATAGCTAGGCATGATTGGAAAGATGTAGAATCATTTGTAAATGCTAGATTTAAAGCCTCTTGAAGGTTCAGACACAATGTAATTTTTGTGCAAGAGCACCTAGTCTCCTAGTTGCAAAATTTCATTTTTTGAAGGTTGATAGGTGGTCAATAGAGTAGATTAAAGTATTTTGTGTTTATTTATGCTAAATAAGGTCAATCAAGACCATTTAAGGTGTATTAGGGTGATTTTTTGAGTCTCGATGGTCAAATGTGCAAAAAAATGCATTCTTGCTACAAAATTGTCAATAGTTGAATTTGTAGCCTTTTGAAGGAAAACCTTTGAATTTGGTTGTAAATGTGCAAGAATGAGGTCTAAGAGTTTGATATACCATTTAAAGAGCTTGGATTTCATGGAGTTCCATTCAAAGCCTCTACTTTTATTGTTCCTACAGTAAAATATTTGATAGAGTTGGTGGAATTACCTTTCTTAGTAATCACTATTAGTTCAAGATTGAGATTGTTAACCTTGAGAGAGTATGACTTGGGAAAAAGGAATTTGATATGGCTATTATTTTGAAAGACTTCAAGTGGGATGTACTCCACATTGATGCCATTCCTCAATATTCACTTGATGGCTTGAAGGAATGGTTGAAATCCATGGATATAAAGTATTATGAAAGCAGAATGAACTTGAACTAGTGGCCAATTTAATGAAGATGGTGGTTGGGAATTTTTGAATATGGAAGCTAGTGATTCTAATTATGATAACTCAGAAGAGTGAGAATAAGGATATATGAGTTCCCTCTAATGTAAAAGAGGAATCTGAATCATATTTCATGTAGCCACCATCAAGAGTGTTACAAGCCAACAAGATGGAGGGAATTCTTATATAAGGATAATTTTCAATGTTGCAAGTATTGGCTTTAATACCAACTACAATGGCAACATTGAAATTCCCTAGCAGTATTTATGTTGAGGAAATTTCCTTTAGATGAAAGGATTCAAAGAACATCAACCATATGGTACAAATGCTTAAATCCTAGAGACGATCTGTAGAAATGAAAGAGTCTGAAAAGGAAGAGAGAGCTACACTGGTGACTCAGGGGAAACTTCAGCTTTCAAAAACAAAGTCAATTAGGCTAGCAGACGTGTCAATCAGGCCATCATTTGGTGGAAGAGGAAGAAAGATGACTGGAAATTTGGAGGCCCACCATACTAGATTTCAGTATTCAACCATGAGAGTGGATGAGAGAGTTGATATCATGTATCAAAACATTAAGCATGCATTCTTCTAGCCAACGGAGAAGGAGATGATTACTTTGTTTCATTTTCATTTTCATAAGCATATCAAGGCATGGGAACCAAGAAGACCAAGGACTTAAAGTTTTATGTGGAGGTAATGGATGTGGTCCAAACTTTAGGAGGGGCAAGAAGGTCAATGTATGATTGGTGCAAGAGCACCATTTAGTAGGTTTTGTTCATCAAGGAAAATAAGGAGTAGAATATAGGATTTTGAATTTTGTATTAAAATAAGGTATATGAGACCATTATATTATGTATTTAGTCATATTTGAGCTGTATTAGGTGTTTATGAGGTTGGGTTTTTCAAAAAGTGCAAAATATTTAAAAATTGCAAAAAAGTGCAAAATTTGCGAACTCAAATGTTGTAAAATTGCAAAATTTGCATTATGGAGGGAATGTGAAAAGTCAAACCAGTTCAAAGGTTAGTTAGGAAGGTGAATCAGTTTTTAATTGGTGGGAAATATTTTAAAAATATAGAGAACTCAAATTGAAGGTTGGATTTTGTGATTTGAAGAAGAAAAAACAATAAAAACTAAGAATTTTCCAGAATTTTCTATATTTTCAGTTGTAGCAGCAAATTGTACGGCCTTTATTTCAATTAGTTGATCTAGATTTGTTGATATTTCCATATTATATGGATTTACATTTATTTTTAATCCATTTATAAGGTTTCCCATAACTTTTTTTGCATTTTATCATCAATTTACTAAAACCAGCCTAAACTTGTACATTTGAAGGTTTTGAGTCAATAAAAATAGCTTTTTGACCCATTCCTCTTTTTGTAGCCTTTGTAACTTGAGTAATGGGTCTGAACTAAAATTATTAAGGTGTGGGAATTATTTTTTAGTGTTGGGGAGGTCTAAAAGTGAGATGGGTGTGAAACCCATGTGTGTAAAAGTGAGTTTTCTTTAAGAAAAAATAGTGATTTTGAAGAGTCAAATTGTGTTTTTGTGTAGGGCAGCATTATTTTATGATTGTTTGAGCTTGTGCAAGGTATCAAAAAATTGTTTGAGTAATTTTTAGGTTGTGTTTATCTTTGGAAGTATCATTTTCAATAAATCCCTAGGGTTTAGGCTACAATAGAGGGTTTTATGGTTTACCCATTGTACGGTGGTATCACTGAGATCTAATTGTGGATTTTGAAGTTTTGACACCTTAGAATTGCTGCCTCAAGAGTTGGTCAGGTTTGGATAAGTTTAGAGTATAGACCCTTTGTAAGGTTTGGATAAGTTTAGAGTATAGACCCTTTGTAAAAGTGGCCTAAAAAGAGTGAAATTTCAAGTTTTGAAGTTGTTACAAAGAAACTTATGGATCTATGTTGATATGTTAAAAATATCAATAATGGGTCCCTGAATTGAGTTAGGTTGTGAACTAGAAGTGTGTGGTTGAGAATTTGTACCCGATTTAGTGGGTTTCCTATGCTACAAGGGAATGGTGTGATTTGGTTGAGAAAGAGTGAAATGGAGAACTTGATGATCTAATACCTAGTTGGTTGTTGAATTTGTGATTAGTTGTGTTACAGGACCTCCCCTAATTGCATCAATGATCTTGATGAAATTAAGGAAGAACAACAAGAGAGGGATAGGAAAAATAAAATCAATACAAAGTTTCAAGGATTTGTCAAGTGAGTAAGAGAGCTATGGGAACAACCTCATCTAAAATATTTTTAACTAGAGTTTGATATACCATTTAGAGAGCTTGGTTTTCATGGAGTTCCTTACAAATCCTTTGCTAGTGATTTTGATTATGATAATTCAGAAGAGTCAGATCAAGGATATGAACCCTCTAATGTAGAAGAGGAATGAGGATCACTCTTCATGTTGTAGATACCGGCTTTAATACCAACTACAGTGGCAACATTGAAATTACCTAGTAGTATTTATGTAAAGGAAATTCCCTTTAATTGCAAGGATTCAAATCACATAAACCATGTGGTATAGATGATTAAATCCAAGAGATGATTTGTATCAATGAAAAGAGTTTGAAAAGGAAAAGAGAGCTATATTGGTGACATAGGAGAAACTTCAGCTTTCAAAAACAAAGCCAATTTGGCTGGTAGACGTGTGGATTAGGCCAAAAATTTGGTGGAAGAGGAATAAAGATGACTGGAACTTTGGAGGCTCACCATACTAGATTTCGATATTCAACCATGAGAGAAAAAGAGGGAGTTGATATCATGTATCAAAACATTAAGCATGCATTCTTCTAGCCAGTGGAGAAGGAGATGATTACTTTGCTTCATTTTCATTTGCATAACCATATCAAGGCACAGGAATCAAGAAGACCAAGGATGTAGAGTTTTATGTGGAGGTAATGGATGTGGTCCAAAATTTTGGAGGGCAAGAAGGTTATCTTGTTTTTACTACTGCTACCTACTTTCACAGTGTTCTTGGATTGAAGGGTTTCATGATGTAATTCAACCCATTCCACTTTTTGTGCCTACTGTAACTTGTGGAATGGGTCCTCTAACTTTTAAAATACATGCCTAACCTAATTATAATGTTGTGGAGTCAAGGTTGGGTGTTTAGGATGATGTTCTAGGGCTGCAGCAGGGTATTTTCATGATGAAAATGAGGGTTTCAAGTGGTGTTTTGACAAAATGTGGGAAGGACTATCCATGTAATGTATTATTCAACATGTGTAGGGTCTGGTAAGTGTGCTTGGTGCTTTGTTTGGGTATGGCAGGTGCAGGAGATAGGATTTTCATTAAAACCCCATGTATTTTGCTTGAAATAGAGGGTTTGGTGTATTAGGGGTGTAGATGTCTTGGACCTAGAAACAAATCATGGAATTGGAGGTTTTGACACATAACATACTGTTGTTTTAGGAGTTTGAGTGAAGATATAATTTTTAAAAGGTTGTCTCTTTGTAAATAGGGCTAATTTAGTAGCCTTTATGCAAGGTGGTGTATTGGATTTTAATTATGGTACAAAGAAACATGGTATGATCTCTTGGGAATTTGTATTAGGGTCTATGTTAAAGTTTTATTGATGTTTGGTTGGCCATTGGATGACCTTCTCTAAAAGATAAGCCCATTTGATAAGATTTGGAGACTATAAGTTAGGGAAGGGTTTGTTGAAAACCCATATTCGAAACTTCCCACATCCAACCAAAGCCTAAAACATATTCAAAAAGGTTTGCACAAGCTTAAAAGTTCAAGAGATATCACTTCCCCCAAATATTTCTTCAAACCCTAGTAGTAAACCACCATTTTCCACTAAAAAATGCACCATTTGACATCTAGGGCATCACCTAAAAACTTTTTATTCACCTCCTTTACACATAAAACTATTCACACATGTTTTATAACCATAAATAAGCCTTTCCATTGAGTTATAAAAGCATACAATGGGTGAAAGGCTTAATATGGCATTTTAATGCACTCAAAACCCTTAAAACAGGGTATACAAACCGACCCTTAGTAATTGGCTTCTAAAATGCACAAAATCACTTGAAATTCAACCAAACCAAATATAAAACTGATTTAAGTCTACTGCCCACAAAATTTCATTGAAGAAAAGCACAATCACCCTGTATGAAACCACATAGTTCAATGAAACATCAAATCCCAAAGTGCAAAAGGGTAGCAATATTTGATAGGGTATTACTTGGATACCATGTTGCTTACAAAATATTTGTCTGAACCTATGAAATTGTGTTGGGGCCATCTACAATAAATTTTCTTGGTGTTTTCTATCTTAGAGTGTTTTTCTCATGGTTTCCAGTTTTTAGTTGATGAAAAAAGTGTCAAATGCAAGCAGTGAAAAGTTGCAAAGTATTGCAACTTTCATTCTGCAACTCATGTGACCAAACAGACTATTCCAACACATCTGAACAAGTATGTGTATGCTATGAATGGTCCTCTTTCACACCCAAACATGCGGAATCGCTTGAAGCTACGTTCAACCGGATCAGTCCCTTAAGGGTCCAAAGGGAAAAATGGCTGCAAACTTCAGCATGAGGCTGCTCAGACATTGTGATGCTTAGAAACTTCTTGTTTGATCCTACGAGATTGTATTGGGCCTCTATAAAATAGCCTCTCTCATTTTTCATTATTTCAGAGTGGTTTTCCCGCGGTGTCTAGTTTTCAGTTGATGGAAAAAGTGTCAAATGCAAGAAGTGGAAAGTTGCAAGGTGGTGCAACTTTCGTTCTGCAACTTGTGTGACCAAACAGACTATTCCAACATTTTTGAATAGGAATTTTTATGCTAGGAATGGTCCTCTTTCACACCCAAACATGCAAAATCGCTCTGAGCTACATTCAACCGGATCAATCCCTTAAGGGTCTAAAGGGCAAAATGGCTGCAAATTTCAACATGAGGTTACTTGGACACCGTAATGTTTAGAAACTTCTCGTTTGATCCTATGGGATTGTATTGGGCCCCTCTATAATAACCTCTCTCAGTTTTAATTGTATCATATTGGTTTTCCCATGGTGTCTAGTTTTTAGTTGATGGAAAAAGTGTCAAATGCAAGCAGTGAAAAGTTGCAAGGTGGTGCAACTTTTGTTCTGTAACTCGTGTGACCAAACAGACTATTCCAATGCATCCGAATATGCATTTTTATGCTATGAATGGTCTTATTTCGCACCAAAACATGTGGAATCAAGCTATGTTCAACCAGATCGATCCCTCAAGGGTCCAAAACCAGATCGATCCCTCAAGGGTCCAAAGGGAAAAATGGCTGCAAACTTTAGCATGCTGTTACTCAGACACCGTGACACTTAGAAACTTTTCATCTAATCCTATGGGATCACAATGGGCCCCTCTACAATAACTTCTCTTGGTTTTTGTTATCTTAGAGTGGTTTTCCTGTGGTGTCTAGTTTTCAGTTGATGGAAAAAGTGTCAAATGCAAGCAGTGGAAAGTTGCAAAGTGGTTCAACTTTCATTCTGCAACTCGTGTGACCAAACAGACTATTCCACCATGTATGAATAGGCATTTTAAATTATGAATGGTCATCTTTCACACCCAAAAACGTGGAATCGCTCTGAGCTACATTCAATCGAATCGATCCCTTAAGGGTCCAAAAGGAAAAATGGCTGCAAACTTCACATGAGGTTACTCAGACACCGTGACACTTAGAAACTTCTCATTTGATCCCATGGGGTTACATTGGGTCCCTCTACAATAACGTCTATCATTTTTTTTTTTAATCTCGGAGTGGTTTTCCCGTGGTGTCCAATTTTTAGTTGATGGAAAAAGTGTCAAATGGAAGTAGCAGAAAGTTGCAAAGTGGTGCAACTTTTATTCTGCAACTTGTGTGACCAAATGGAATTCTCCAATGCATCCAAATAGGCATTTTTATGCTAGGAATTGTTCTCTTTCTCACCCAAACACATGAAATTGCTCTAAGCTACGTTCAACCGGATCAATCCCTTAAAGGTTTGAGTGTAGTATGTTGAAATAGGCCATTCCACCTATTGTTTAGGCTATGTCTCGGTGATATGGGCCCAATGTAAGTAGGATAGGGAGTAGGAATAACAAAATAGCATTAGTAAGGTCATTGGAAGAGATTACTAATGCTGCCCTTGTTGAAAATTTAAAATTGAGGCCCCTTAAAAACAAGGCTAGAAGAAGTGAAAAGAACAAATTTCTTGAAAATAAGTTAGAATAGGTTGGAAATAGGGTGAGATTGTGGAGTTTGATGTGTTCAAAAGGTCTGCAAGGACAGGGGAGGTCAAAATTATGTTATGGCATGACATGCCCTAGTTGGGAAAATAGGGGTTTTGAATGAAAAAGAGAGGTTTGAGGGAGTAAATGTGGGTAAAGTCAAGGGGAAACATAATTTGGTGGTCAATTAAGTTTTTGCAAGTAGAATGAGGAGTGTTGGAATTGGTTTTAAGGTTCAAGTTCAGGGGTTGGGTTCACCAGTTTGGCCAAAATTTTTTGGAGGGGGGTTTAGTTCATTTTGGGTTTGTTGGTACAAAAAAAATGTAAAAACAAAATATATATCTATGCAACCTAGAAGCATGAATTAGGATTAGAATATCACATATCATCATATAAACAACAAAACTGCCATAAAATTGAATTTCATTTAAAACATGCATGATAAATATTCATCATTGAAACTTGAATTGTGGTAGCTTGATATACATAGTCTATTGATGCTAGGGTTCAATTTGTATGATTTTGAAAAAAGAAGCCAACTGAGTAGAGTTATCAACATTATTTGTAAATCATAAGAATTTGTTTAGTACACTAGCCATTTTGATGTCTTCTTATAGTCTCAAACATTATTTTGTATCATTGTTACATTGGTCTTCAGAGTGGCAGCTTAATATAGCTCCATAATACAAAATCTAGTTCACCTCTACAGTGTAACAATGACATAGGCAGATTTTTCTGATAGAGTAATAAGTTATTATGCTTAATTAATTATATCATATTGATTAATTAATTAAGTCACTTATTCCTCTTTGTTACTTAAGCTAAACTTAGGTACATTAATAATTAATTAATTATTAATTATTAAGTATGCACACTAGGGTTACATTTAGGGTTTCCCTTTTAGGGTTTCTTGATCTCCTTCATAAGGATTGATCTCTTTTGTAATCATTGATTCTCTTAATGCATTTTACACTTTGAGGTTCAGAGAACATCTTCTTTGGTTCTCATATCTTTTGCATGTGATAGGTATCCATCTTACATGCAGGTGATCTTGGTTTTCTAACATGGTATCAGAGCTCCAGACTTGCAGCTGCTTGTTCGTGATATGAAGATATGGCCTCTCTGTGAGTTTCAAGTGCAAGGGTTTTCACAGGCATCTTTTCTATAAGATCTGGGGGTAGCCTATTTTTTGGAGCCCTTTGAACAGAAACGGAGGTCACCATTGCGTTCGCAGCGGCCAAAAACCCTAAGATCACCCTTCGTTTCGTCAATTTCTAAGAAGTTGGTCTGGAAGGCAAAAAAAATTTGTCAGAGGGGCCGTATGGCCTCCCCTGCATGCTACCCAAGGCTCAAAAATTGAGAAAAAATAAAAAAAAATATGTTTCTTGGTTTTTGCGCCACCGCATCTAGTATAAATCATCTCTGCCACCAAGCAGCCACTGGCCTGCCACCGCCACTGGTGGCACCGCCTACTTCTTCTGCCAGGCCGGCTCAGCCCCCACGGGCTTCTCTGCCAAAACCCCCAGTCATATGGAGGACCGGGGGCCCCGCATTTAATTGCTGGCTAGAGAATATTCTCTGGGGATTCCACCAGAGATTCTAGAATATTCTAGGAAGATTTTGTAGATTCTGGGGAAGAATATACTGACAGATGTCAAGGAATATTCCGACAACCGCCTGTAGAATATTCTGATCAGTCAGGGAATATACCGGTCACTACCAAATTTTTCTGCAAGGGGGTTTTTTGCTCCGACGGCCAGACGGCCATCAATTTTTTTCTCATGAACTGATGACGTTAGCATGATGTCATCCATACGGCCGGCCCTCTTTGCCCTCTCCTAGCCCTAATTTTCCTTAAAAGAGTAGTTTTTTTTCTTTTGGTCACAACTTGGGCATACGGTATCAAAATTAGGCAAACGAGATATCGCCAAAAAGCTGGTTCCAAGCACTTTCATTTGGTGTAGTTTATTTTATAGTATTTTTCTGTTTTACTACATTTATTACTATTTGAAGTCAGATGTACTTTTTATGCTTCCGAGCTCATAACTTTTTGCCACGATCTCTATTTTTTGCCTCGTTTGAAGCGTTGGAAAGGTATTGAGGAGCTCTAGGTTGTTGTCCATGAATTTTTTCTATATCTATCCCAAGTTTATCACTTAGTCTAGATTTGGCCCGATGGGTTTTTTGGCGATTACTTGGATGTTTTGGAAGTTGGGAGAGTGCATCTTGCATCTTTGCACTTTATTTTCAGTAATACATCATTCAATAATTGCATACTGCTTCATAGATTCTAGGGTTGTTCCCGTTTGGAGTTTTTGAGTGTTCCAAGGCATTGGGTCTACTGTCACTTTTTTCATGATTCCTTGAGTCAATCAGTGACTCTCATCCGGTTTCAGTAGTAGACAGAAATATCTTTCCTTACTTGCCAGATTTCGGTTCCAGTGTTACTCTACAGAGTTCTTCTAGTGCTTCTTTGCAGCATGTCATCTCATTGTAAGGGGGGTTTTGTCCCACTGGGTTTTTCCTTCTCTTACTCTTTCTTGCATTTGTAAATGGGTACCTGATCAGGCCTAGTTGTCGGGACCCATCTTTGCTTTCATGCATCTTATTCTAGTGTTTTAGCTTCTTCCTAAGTTCATCTGAAGGGGGGTTGTTGGAGTAATAAGTTATTATGCTTAATTAATTATATCATATTGATTAATTAATTAAGTCACTTATTCCTCTTTGTTGCTTAAGCTAAACTTAAGCACATTAATAATTAATTAATTATTAATTATTAAGTGTGCACACTAGGGTTTCATTTAGGGTTTCCCTTTTAGGGTTTCTTGATATCCTTCATAAGGATTGATCTATTTTTTAATCATTGATTCTCTTAATGCATTTTACACTTTGAGGTTTACAAAAAATTATTTTTGGTTCTTCATATCTTTTGCATGTGACAGGTATCGATCTTGCATGCAGGTGATCTTGGTTTTCTAACATTTTCTTTCAAAGAACCAAAGGGTGGCTGCACAATTGAAGTGTATAAACCACATAAAGTAGAAATCTGCAAAAAATCCTGATTAATCTCGATTTTTAAAAAATCTATAGGTTGGACAATTTTTTCCCTAATTTTTTGAAAAAATCTTTGACCTTTTGGTGAACGATTTTTTCCCATTTCAAACAAAAAAATTGCCAAAAAAAATGTGTTTATAACCTACAAAAAAATGTGAATAAAATCATGCTGATTTTTTGTGTGAAAGAAAACCATGAGACCATAGCTTGTTGCTTACTATTATGCTTTGATAGATTTTTTCCAAGCATCCATATCTTGTTCGAAAGTACTTTTTTTAGGCTTTTAGCCATAGCAGCAAGGCAATGAATTGTTTGATAAAATGCTTTGGTAGACTTGTATGGAAAATGTGGTAGCATAGACAAGGTAGTGAACTGTTTGAAAAAATGCTTCAAAGAAATGTCGTTTCATGGTGATGGAATGGCATGACGAATGCCATGACAAGAAAATTGCTATGGATTTTCATGGCATTCCATCACCATTGAGACCACATTTATTTGAGGCTTTTTTTCAAATAGTTCGTTGCCTTGTCTATGCTATTGCTTATTATTATGATTTGATAGATTTTTTCCAAGCATCCATAGCTTGTTTGGAAGCACCTATTTTAGGATTTTAGCCATAGCAGCAAGGAAGTGAACTATTTGATAAAATTCTTTGGTAAACATGTATGAAAAATGTGGTAGCATAGACAAGGCAGTGAATTGTTTGAAAAAATTCCTCAAAGAAATGTGGTCTCATGGTGATGGAATATCATGACAATCCATATATAGCAATTTTATTGTCATGGAATTCCATCACCATGAGACCACATTTCTTTGAGACATTTTTCTCAAATAGTTCATTGACTTGTCTATGCTATTGCTTACTATTATGCTATGATAGATTTTTTCCAAGCATCCATAGCTTGTTCGAAAGCACCTGTTTTAGGCTTTTGGCCATAGCAGCAAGGAAATGAACTGTTTGATAAAATGCTTTGATAGACATGTATGACAAATGTGTTAGCATAGACAAGGCAGTGAACTCTTTGGAAAAGTGCCTCAAAGAAATGAAGTCTCATGGTGATAGAATGCTATGAAAATCAAATGCTTTTGATTGTCATGGCATTCCATCACCATGCGACCTCATTTATTTGAGGCATTTTTTCAAAGAGTTCACTGCCTTGTCTATGATATTGCTTACTATTATGCTTTTGATAGATTTTTTCCAAGCATCCATAGCTTGTTCAAAAGCACTTGTTTTAGGCTTTCATACATAGCAACAAGGAAGTGAACTATTTGAAAAATGATTTGGTAAACATGTATAAAAAATGTGGTAGTATAGACAAGGTAGTGAATTGTTTGAAAAAATTCCTCAAAGAAATGTGGTCTCATAGAATGTCATGACAAGCAAATGCAATTGGAAGTTGCTCCTAGTTATTAGTTATGCAATGTGAAGTAATTGCATAACTGCTTAGGTTGGCTTTGTAAAAACTATATTGTAATTGAAATTTTGTCATCTATCAGCATCTAGTTATTAGTAATGCAATGTGAAGCAATTCTTTGAGTTTGAAAGATGTGCAATGCAATGTAATCAACGATATGAATATAAACTACAAAAATCTATTTTTTACAATTTATTAGTTAAACTCTTTATTTTATTTGCTCTCTATATCTCTATGATATGGAAATTCCTTTAATTTTTTTTTTTTAATTTTTTTTATCTATTGTTCTACTTTTTTTAACCTTTTTTTTTAAATTTGTTTTTTTTTTTTAATTTCTAGACTTTTTCCCGATTTTTTCAAAAAATCTTATACTTTTGGTTTGCCGATTTCTTCCCCAAAATATTTTTGCTGCTATGGTATAAAAATATATCTTTTTTTAATACCAAGGATACTTTTTGAAACTTCCATTCATTGCTAATCTAAAAGGAAAAGTCTTTTTCCTAATTTGTATTCAACCATGCTTTTGACATTTTCAAAAAGAGAAAAACTTCCTGAATGATGCAAAGGCATGGCCAAGTAGTTCTAACTCTTCACATGATAGAAGAGAGATGTTGGAGAGTACATCAAGTCAGTGAGAAAAAAAGTGTAATATGTTTTATTTTGTAGTATTCCTCTATTTCTCTATAGATGTGTGATAAATTCTCAGTTCAATGATGTAGAATAATTTTTGAAAAAAGAAGGTTGTGTCACAATCCACTTTCAATCTAGCAAGCAAAAATGAAAGCTCAACCTCTTGGAATTAAAATGCTTGTTTTCAAAACAAATGAATAAGAATAAGGTAGTTAAGGTGTTTGAAGTGATTTAGACATCACTTTTAGGGTTCCCTTGGGTGTGGGTCAAAGTCAAACTCCATAAAACATTAAAAAAATGTTCAAAAAAAGACTTTTTTGGATGCCTAGGCATGCGGGTTTTATCTTGGTTTGTCTAGGTTCTATCTAGGTTTTTCCTAGGTTCTCTTGGGTTCTGCTTGGGTGAACCAAACCCAAAAATGAAGGACCCTAGTTGAACCCATATGCAAACTAAACTAGGACCTGCACCACCTAAGTGAATTGGAACCAGAACCAGGGCTAAAATAGAAGAACCCGGTAACATAGATAATGTGTCAAGAAGTTGACTACTTCATCTACTCTAAATATTATTTTTTACAAGTGTTACATGAAGATTATGTATCCTTTTCTTAATTCATTTGTTACATCAAAGGATTAAATATAAATTGCAATCTTTTTATCAATCATTTCATGGAATACCAATTGAAAACATGTTTTTTTCTTTTAGATACTTAGTTGTTTACTATCAATCAATTAATTTATTCAAGACAAACCATCAAGGATAGCAATGATCAATGTTAGGGCTAACCAATTAATAAGTATACACATGAATAAGTCAAGCATGTACATGTATAAGGGAAGCACACATAGTCACAAACATGTAAGCCTTGAAGTATACACACAAATACATAGTATACACAACTTAATACAAAGTATATGCACAAATACAAGGTATACACATGAAAATACGTAAGTAACAAAGTATAAATTGGAACACATGTAAGTCAAAAAGTATACATGTAAGTTGTATACACTTGAATACATGTAACTCATATCTATTGAACCATGAATTTATAATGCAAATATGGGCACCATCAATAAAAAAGATTTGTATTAACCAAATAGCCATGTACGCATACATCAATATATGTCGATATAAGTATAAAATATAGTTACAAAATAGACATATAGGCTTATGAGAATGTCATATAGGCATACAATGTCAAATATATCCAATACAAAATATGTACAAAATTGGCATGTCTAGGCATACAACAAAGGGCTCTAGAATCAAAATTCATTTCTCTCCATGCTCTGGAAATAAATTCTTTCCCTTTGTTTGGCGATCTGATGGCAATAAGTCCATCACTCATTTCTATTGTGCTCAAAGAGTGCTCCTAATAATCCTCCTAAAGTTTAGCTCCTGGTGAAGTTTTAACTGTTACAATAAGAAGTAAAGACATTAATATATAGAGATTACATTATAAAAAATGATATATTTCAAAAAATAATCACTTACAGCCATCTCACAATCACTCTCCATGATGGAAATATTTGCACGATGATGCTGAGGAATGCTCAAGCCCTCTATAAACCATCCAAATAGGAATTAAACTATGAATCAATAGTGGTTTAATTTTTCACTAGAACTAACATCTATAACAACGAATGTAAATTGAAATTTAGTAATTTGCCTCATACCTCCCCTATCAGAGCCATTGAGGATTGTATAGTGGATGAAACACTGATATCCATTGACCTTGTAACATTTGGAGGTGTTTCTGTCACCAACATCTAAAAATAAAACAACAAATTATTCAATCACAAAAAAGTTACAATAGCGATCCATGTCATGACTTATAATGTATGTGATTTAATGAACAAAATTTTGAGTACAAGTATTAAACTATATATTTCTTATTATCATGCTTACTATTATCCCTATCCATATCTTGTTCGAAAGGACGTGTTTTTAGGCTTTTACCCATAGAAACAAGCTGCTAAACCATTTGATTAAATGATTTTATAGACATGTACGATAAGTATGGTGGCATAGAGAAGTTAGTGAACTGTTTGAAAAAATTCCTGAAAAGAAATGGGTTCTTTTGGTGATGGCATGCCATTACAAACAAATGCACGTCATGGCATTCCATCACAATAAGACCGCATTTCTTCCAGGATTTTTTTCAAAAATTTCATTGCCTTCTCTATGGTATTATTGCTTACTATTATGATTTGATAGATATTTTTCCAAGCATCCATATATTTTGTTTTAAAGCAACTATTTTAGGCTTTTAGCCAAAGCAGCAACTGCAAGGAAATGAGTAGTTTGATAAAATGCTTTAGTGAATATGTATGAAAAATGTGGTAGCATAGGAAAGGTGGTGAGTAGTTTGAAGAAATGCCTCAAAGAAATGTGGTCTCATGTGGTGATGGAATGGAATTCCATCACCATGAGACTGCATTTCTTTGAGACATTTTTTCAAACTACCAATTGCCTTGTCTATGCTATTGCTTACTATTATGGTTTCATAGATTTTTTCCAAGCATCCGTAGTTTGTCATGTTGGTGCACCTTTGTAGGCACATGCCTCCATGTGAAGTAATTGCATCGTGTTGCTTATGTTGAATTTCTAAACAACTATATTGTATAGTTTAAATTTTGTCATCTATCAACATCTAGTTATTAGTTATGGAATTTGAAGTAAGTCTTTGAGTTTGAATGATGTGTAATGCAATGTAACCAACAATATGAATATAAACTACACAAATATATTAAGTAGAATTTATTAGTTAAGTTATATTTATTCTATTACCTCTGTGTAGGTTTGAGTAAATCCATTGGCACTAAGAGGTGTTTCCTTGAAACCTCCAATATTAGCCTAATCAACATCCAAAATCACATATTAAAATACTATTCGTAAAACAAAACTATTAACATGTAATAAATTTATAATTATTTACTAGTTACATACCCCACTGATAGGTGTACTGCAGAAATAAGTAGGCGGAGGACCGGTGTATCCAGTCTCAACACTATGACCTTGCAATTTTATTAAAATAATAAAACTAAATTAGTTAATCTTGCATTTCAGAATTGAAATTTAATAAATTAAATTCAATCAACATGCTCACTTTTACCTGAGTATCAATGTCATATCCATGATGCAAAATGTCAGTCATCCTCTCCATCCTACATAGCAGTATACGGATCCTGTGTAGCAACATACATATCCTGTGTAGCATCCTCTTGAGTGTCGATGGGGTCATATGAACAAGTCACCCCGCAAGATTGACACATGTGGGTTTGAAGGCCACCACCTGAAGACTCCCCTTGATGACACTGTACAATAGGGCTAGTATGATGGATGACACTCTGGGTCAAAGTATTGATTTCCTGCAATGTCTCTATGTCGGTACTCTCCTTCGCAATGACAGGCATAACAATGTGCTCACGAGGTGGCCTAACGAGAGGCCATCTCCCTTGCTGCATAGGATCTGACTATGCATCGGGCCTATCCTGATCCGACCCCCCACCTCTCCCCCAGAACTCCCTCATATCAAAATAATTTGGGATTTGGTTCAATATGAACTCACTGTATAGTTTCCTAAGAAAATATTGGGGGACTTCACAATTGTTGCATGGTAGGTAATCAAAGACTAAGTACCACCTATCATAAAAATGGTTCCTAATCTCTTGGTGGTGGCACCAATGAATAGGAAAATTCTTCACATTGAGGCTAAGATTTTGACGTGTTCTAGGGTCAATGAATAAAGAGCACAAATCACCTTTACTAATTTTTAAATATTTTACTTGTTTATATGATAGTTTATCTGCATAATATGCCCTACCTGCCTTCCTCCTATCTTGCCATCTAGCTATTTATTGGGTAATTGAATCTACATTTTTTAACATCTCTTTCAATGAATTTTCTACAGTCATTATTTTTGTGGTTGAAGCATTTGGATCACTCAACCTACTAATAAAATTCTCAATTTTTTTTGTTCTCAATTTCACTCCTCAAATTTTGTTGAGTGCTAGGAGGGTGTTGAGTGATTAGTGGTGGAGGTTGAATTTGTTTAAGATTTTGTTGTTGAGTATTTTCTTACTCTTCTTGTTGAGGATTTTGAGGATTTGCAAGATCATTTGCATCTCCTACAAATTAAAAAAAAAATCAAATATAACCTAAAACAAACAAAATCAACTTGAAACTAAGAAATTCAAAACAAGTAGCAAACAATACTTACCTCCTACAACTATTCGTCGTCATGGCCCAATCTTTGCAAAGAAAAAGTAACTATTGTTGATGAATTTTGTAGAATTCCTTCTCCTAGAACGCGAGCGTGAAAATGAGGGTTTTTGGACAAGGGAAGAGCAAAAAAACAAACAATAGAAAATGAATCACTTTCACCTTTTTTTTGCTTTTAAAATGACATAATGTGAGCGCATTATAATGTGCCTGCATTATGTCATTTTCAATTTTTTTTGGAATTGGCCACAAAAGTGTAACCCAAATTCATGCACCCACCCAAGTTATCTATATTATTTCAAAAATATGTAAGAATATAATCTATATCAAATTGAATGTAGTTTCTAAACTACTAGGTTTGTTTAAAAAAAAATCTATTTGGTGAAAATTTGAAATTTCAATGCAGTAGTACTTAAATTTCAAGGAAAAAATAAGAAGTAGGTGTCTCTGACCACCCTAACCACAATAAAATGAAAATATTTTTTTATAAGATTTTAGATATAAGTAGAGGACTCATGTCCTGATGTGATGCATTTTTTTCCTAAGTAAATAATTAATTATGAATTTTTTATTACAACTTTTAAAAAATATAAAAACCTCGTATGTATGACCACCTTAACTTGGTCAAAACTTCATGAAATTCAATTTTCCTTTTTTTAATCCTATAGTATGTGAAGCATAGAATGTGACACATGTTTTCGATTCAAAAAATGTTATATCATTTGAAAGCTATATATGTTTTTCAATTAGTCTATCAATTAGAACTTTAGTTGTAATTTGAATAGAAAATGAATAATAATTACTTATTAAATTCAAAGTAAAGCATAATTTATATTAGTGGAAAGTTGAGAATCTCCTTGAAAAATGCTTTTCTTTTCATCAATTTTGGGTAAAAAAAAGTTCGTTAGCCACATACCCATCATATTGCCACTTTTTGGCCCATCATGATCCTACACGTACCCCATTACATACAAAAAAAGTTACATGTTATATGGTGGCGCTATGTCTGAATTGTAATTGGTTTGACTTTGAAACTTGATTAAAAAAAAATATTCAATAAAAATTTTCTAACCAAGTGGAAGCACTAGATATCAGAGTTACAAATCTAAATTCGAAAGAATTAGAATTTTATCCTTCATGGAAAAAATTTATGCGTTATACGATGAGCGTCACTTTTTAAAAAATATTTTATGAAAAAAACTAGTTTTCAAGGGAGATGGAAAAAGAAGTGTAATCTGATTCCAAAAATTTTGAAAAAAATATATTTAGAATCTACAGACAAAATGTCACGAAACTCTAGTTTGCATCATCTTCAAATTCCTCATGGTTTAGCTGCTATAGGTGCCCAAAAGTGAAAATTTAGTTAAAATAAATTATTTGATTGTCCATTTTGGCCAAAAATTGTAAACCACTATTGTGGGATCACCTCTTGGCTGTAAAGTCTCTTGACAAACACAAGACAAAGAAAGGTGGTAGATCAATGACACATAACTTAAGGCACTGAAAAATTTGGGCAAGCATAAAGTGTAAGGCTCAAATATTTGATGAAACCTAAGGTGTTAACAAATGTTCCATCTAACCGAACTACTCCCTTCTCTAAAGGTTGACATTTCAGTCCTAACTTGTCAAAAATCTGTTTTGGAATCATAGAGCTACTAGCTCCACTATCTACCATGCAATTATGGACCAATTTATCTCCTATGATCAAAGATACATAAAACAGAGGTGGCTTGACATCCCTACCAGATTCTTTACTCAGTTGTTTAATGCTTTCCTAAGGAGTATTGGTGAAAATAGTTCTAACTTGATCTACTGGTAGCTCATTAGACACTTTTAAATTGATAAAGTGGTCTGCAATAGGTCTTTTTGACCTAGAATGGACAAAGAATCCCACATGGATATTGTTACATTCATTTTCTTCATATTTTCAATGATATTATAAGGAACAATAGGTGTTACCGTATGATGGGTCATTGCAACAACAAGGTCCACTTGCCAATGAGGCTGCTCCTTGTTAGAGATTTGTGCATTCCTCTACAAAATGTGAGGCACTTGTGATGTGGATGGTTCAACAACTTCTTTTCCTTTATTTTCTAATTGTTCAGCTTCATAAGCTCTCTTTTTGGCTCTTGTGTTTGCTACAACTAGAGAATCATCAGTAATGACTGCACAAAATTCTTCTCCTTGCCAATTTAACATAGTAACATCACTTGGAGGCTACTCTTGTTGTTGTTAGATCTCACCATCAGGTACATTCTAATGTGAGCTTGTAACATTTTGCACCTTCAATTCCTGATTGATGACTCCATTCGAGCATGTGTCCTGATTATGTGTTTGGTTGCATGGAAAATTCCATTTATAATCTATTGCAAGATTGTTTTGTACATGAACAATATCTCTAACAACACTAATTGGGGCTGGGTTATAAGCTGAAAATTCCTTGGGTATACATTTTGTCTTGGACGTTGAAAATTTCCTTGATAAGGCTTCCTATTTGCTTGATATTGTTGGCTCTAGCCCTAATATGGATGACTTGCCCCTTAATTGTGTTGTCGGTAAGGCTGTCTATTATGAAATTATTACTTTTTTATGCTTACTAGCTTATTACCAAAGGTCCGAAATATATTTTCAATTTTTTGTTGGATTTTTTTATCTCTTGCAGCTCCTGAGAAGAACCTACAACAGTTTTTTCCTAGTTGGCAGCAGCTGGTAATGTTGGAACAATAGGTAAAGGAGAAAAATGAGGTATTTGCAAAGGCATAGAGGACTAAATTTCTATAAAAATGGGCATTGGCAGCCTAGGTGCTATCTTACCGACCTGAATTAAGCTATTTTCTGCCCTAATTGATACACCATATACATTTGGTAAAGAAACACCCCCAATTGATTGTATCCTGGCAGAAATGTCACTATTAAGGGATCTTAAATAATATAGTAAAGCATATTTAGGAGAGGTCCTTACCATTTTAGGAATTCTAAAACATTTCCTCTGAAAATGAAAATTGAATTCTGACATCTTCTCTTAAGGAGCTCTTTTTATCATTGTTAGCTGCTCAACTAGTGATAGGTAATTTGATTTGTCTTGAAACTGCTTATGCAACTTGTCTCCCAAGTCATCCCACATTGCAATTGCACCAACCAGTAAGCCCCTAAACCACCATAAAGATTTTCCTTTAAATGAAGTAGCAAGTAACCTGACTACTACATTCTATTGAGTAATGTGATGAACCCCACACAAAGAGGCCACATCTTTGATAAGCTCAATTAGGGTTGCTTGGTTTTCTCCTATGAAGAAAGGAAAGCTCTTCAAGGCAATCATTGGTATGTCATCATGTTGTGAAATATTTAATGGATTCCCTCTATAAAAACCTAAATTTGGACACTTAATTTATCCAAATTTATCCCCTTTCATCTAAGCATCCCTTTATTTGCATTAATTAAGTAATATTGCTATTATTTAATTAATATCCTTAATTCTGCCAAATCCCTAAGGTATTTAATTAATAAATAAATACCTTATCTCTTTAATCCTCCTTTTCATCAAATTAATTAAATAAATATGACATTTATTTAATTCCTCATATGCCACATCCTCCATCATTTTTATCTAATCCTAATCCATCTAATCTCATCATTAGGATGTGCACATTCTTAATCCTTGATTAGGATGTGTCACATCCTCCAACTTTTGCAAGTTGGACTCTAATCTCTCTTAGCCACCTAATCCTCCTCTAATCCTTTATTAACTAGCCTAATCAACCTCTCAAGGAATTTTAAATTCCTTTTATCCTTCCAAGGAATATTAAATTCATTTTTCTCTTCCCCATGCGATCTTTGACTTGTCACATCAAGTCACATGTGAACTCTTTTTAATCTCCCACTTGCCTCTAATATGTCATTAATTTGTCTAATCAGGTACTTGCACAATATTAATCACTTAATTAGGTCAACCTAATCTCCATGTCATTTATGGAATGTGTCATGAGTCAACCCTATTAAATGATTTCTCCTTTTGGAGAAGGCACTCCTTTCCCCATGTGAATTTTTAATTCACATTTAATCCCCCAATGCATTTCAATGAATTTTAAATTCTTTCTCTCATTCCCATGTGAATATTTGAGGAATTTTTAATTCCTTACATGTCCTCTCACCCACATGGGGACAAGGACCTCCTTTATGAGGATATCTTGTCCAAATCCCAAGGTACTATGTAGTACCTCCATGTCATGTACTCTCCTTCCAACTCATGTCCACATCATCTTTTTCAAGCCACTTCACATGCCACATGTCAAGATGTGAGGCCTTGTGAGTTTTCAACTCACCTTAGGCCTACATCTTGGCCATGTTGGTTTAATATCAACCATCCATTTCTCTAAAGAATTCAAAATTCTCTATAAATACCCCCTCTTTTCTCTCATTTTAGGAGGAGATCATTGTGCTAGTAAAACTCTTGCAAATTTTTTATTTGAGCCATACTTAGCCAAAATACTTGCATTTGCATCCATTCTCACCCATTTTCCAACCATCTTGCATCCTCATTATCCTCCATCAAAGGAGCATACAACATCAAAGATCGAGGGGCCAACCAAATGACAACTGAACAAAGTAAAATGTTCCATTTTGTTTTGTTAAGTTAATCATTTGCCAATCTTGAGGTGTAGGATGTTTATATTTTTTTTTTGCACTCTTTTTTTTGTTGCTCATTTTCTAACACTTTTTTTCACCCGTTCACATTTCTGGAACGCTCGGTGGGACCCAAAAATGGGTATGTATCTTTCACATTTGTTTTTTTTTCACTTTTTGCACATGTCAGTTGCAGAGGGGAGGACCTTACCTGTAGAGGGGTGGACCTAACCTGATAGATAGGTGTACCTGACCTCCAGGGGTGGACCTGACCTTGCCTAGGGGCGGACCTACCCTCCATAGACTCTAGAAACTAATTTTTTGCAGATTTTTCATAGAGGGGCAGACCTAATGTCCAGACAGGCGGACCTGACCTGACAAACAAACAAACCTACCCTCTAGACAGGTGGACCTGCCCTCTAGATAGGTGGACTCGACCTGGATAGTTTTTTTTAGAAGGTTAAATTTCACTTTTTAGCACTTTTTTTTCCTATTTTAAGTGTTTCTAACCCCCTAACGTGTCTTGTTTTATTCTATACAATCATTTGATCAAAATTTGGTGAGGAGTAAGGACAAGATTCACTAACAACTTTCCTTGTAGGGTTAGTCATTTATCAACTATTACTTGTTGTTTTGCATAATCTAGGCACATAGTTTAACTAGGGGTGTCAGTTAATTTTGTTTTTCATGTTTTTTGGTAAGCTATTTGATGTATCCAATCCCCTTGCACCATTTGGTGATCCTAGGTGATGAGAAATCGTAGCTTACCAAGTCCTTTGAGTCACCCTCTTTTTTTTCTTAGCGGGACTTACTTGGGGATTTCATCACCCCAATGGACGATTCCAACCACGTGTAATGACGGGGTATATAAAAGAGGGAGAGAAAAATTTGTACTTCAATCCAACCACTTTTTAATTGGTGAAGCATCGAGATGATGTGAAGAGTTGGTCTTAGCCTCTAGTATTTCACTAAGGTTCTCGACGCACACTTGTAACAAGTTGGTGTTCACGGTTTGGGCCTCACATAACGGGTGTATATCAAAGACTCCTTAGTAACCATGTTCATCTTATAATCAAATATTTTTTTAGCTATACCCCTTTCTACTAGTCTTAGGATTGTACTATCTAAATTGTCTTCTTTGTGCAAAACTAGTAATTTTTTGTTTAGCTATATCCTTTTGATTGATGTTTGTTGTGTTTTGGGTCCTTTTCCTTAGTCATCTTTTCAAAACTCAAGTTTAAACCTGTCCAGGGGAAGACCTAACCTTTGGGCAGGTGAACCTAACCCTCAAGGGTAGACCTAACCCATCCAAGGGAAAACTTGACCTTTAAACCAACCCTTTTAAACCTGTTTTAGACAATTTTGACCAACTTTTGATTGACAGGTGGAATTTCCCTCCTAACAGGTAGGCCTGACCTCTAGATAGGTGAACCTGACCTTTAGGAGCAGACCTAACCCATCTAGGGGTGAACTTGACCTTTGAACCAACCCTTTTAAGCTTGTTTTAGCCAATTTTGACCAACTTTTGTCTGACAGGCGGACCTGCCCTCCTAACAGGTGGACCTAGCCTCCCTATAGGAAGACCTGACTTCCAGACAAGTGGACCTACCCTCCATAGGTGGACCTTCCCTCTACAGGTGGACCTGAACCATCCAAGGGTGGACCTAACCCTTGACCAGTCAATTTTATCATCTGTTTCATCATTCGGGACACCTATTTCATTATTTTGCATGCTCATTCCATTGTTCTGATCACTCATCTCCCCATTCTAAATATTTATCCCCTCATTCTGAGCATCCATCCACCCATTCGAAGTATTCATTCATCCATTTCAAACCCACATTCACTCATTCGTCCTCCTCATTCTGGTTATCATTTCCCCATTTCAGATCACTAGTATTTCGTTATACTTTTTTAAAGCAGTTATCAAAATTGACCTAGGTGTTCATCTCTAATCATCATCTATCACAACTAACATAGGATTTTCATCTGCCCTAAGTCATTCATCGTCATCTGCTCAAAACTTCTATCTGAAGTTGGATTCAGTGTCATTATCATACATCCACCCTTTAGTCAACTAATCAACACCTAGCATTACCAAGGATCACTCTTGAGCTCGGTTTTGGATTTTGGTCATCATCATTCATCCTACCAATCGATCATCAATCCAATCCAATCTTTATATCATCAATCACCCAGTCAATCTATCCAATCCAATCCAATTTGGCCAATTGTTTACTAATCAATCCAATCTGATCTCATGAAAAAAATCTGCTTTGGTCGAATCAATCATCCAAACCAATCCTATTGAGCCACCTTTTTGTTAGCTAATCCATAACTAAATTAAGTCAATCCTTTCATCCTATCATCTTGCATACTCGTTTAGACCTAGTCACAGACAAGGAAAATGGTCGAGCAACAAGCACAAAATTCTCAACCAAACATCCCTCAAGATCCCAACAACACAGCTAATGTCTCACAAGATCCCAATAACAGTATGAATATCCCTCGAGATCCTCATAATGGTACATCATCATAATCCAATATTGATGGTTAGAAAACATCACCACCCAATGATGAGAACATAGTCAATCAACCTGAACTTACATTTGAGGAACACTTTAGTAACCCTATCAATGTGTAAATGACAGATCACCTTCTCGAAAAACATGGGGAAGAAATATTGGCCCACCTAATTGAAAAAGGTGTCAAACCTCCATCAGGTATCGACCTATCCAAGTATGGTAGTTCCACATCTAACACACCTCAATATTTATAAGACGCACCAGGTAGTTCATACATCCCCAATGTTCCTCCAGTCGAGGGTTGGCACCAACCTGAATTCAACAATGCCATTTTGTATCATGTTAACAATCCCCTACATGCCACAATCTCAATCATGGGGGCTCCTCAAGCAACTGATCCCAACAATCCTTTATCCTATGTTCCACAACCTTCGCCATTAATGTTGACAGCACCACCCCTTTCAAATCAACCTCACATCAACGTTGTGGGCATCCCTTTTACTGCATTGCCTCCACCTCCTGAGGCCACAAACCTACCGTCACCTTTGTATGCATCTCAATAGCCCCCCCAATCTAACATTCCACCTCCACTATCACCACAAGGTACATCCCAACCGAATGTCCCCTTGGGTACCCAACAACCCCCTGTACAAAATGCCTCTACATTATCTCAGCCGCTTCGTCGACAACAACCCCCGCATAACCCCTTGATCTCTTCATAACAACCACCACACCAATCACAAGGCAACTTGTCCCAACTTCCCGCTCAGACCATATCTTTGTTCCACACGTCCATTCTATGTCTGTAAGTTCAACCACAACACAACATCACGTCTTGACCCACATAGCACTTGACATCACATCAACAACTTCCCCAACATTATTATTACCATGACCAATAGTGGTCCCAACAACAACCACCTTATGTGGCCTCCCAATAGTCGCAGCAGTACCTTCAGTATGAGAAAACCAATCCGCAACACCACATTCAACCTCCTCAACATCCTATTGTGCATTTTTATCAAAGAAATCCACACTATATCTCACAACAACCCCAGTACCAAAAAATACCTTGGCATACTAGCAAGGTATATCATCATCTCACTATCAAAATCCATACCTCAACCTTCAGACACTGTCTCAGCAAGATCCTTCATCATCCTATCATCCATATCCATCTAATCCATCTTTGGCTCTCACACCACCAGTCAACTCAGATCTGTTAGAAATCAAAGCCACTCTAAAAGACCTTCAAGCTGGGACTAGCAAACAATCGTTCAAATGTGAAGACATGTGTCCCTATCCATTTGATCCCTCCATCTCATTGATCCCCTTCCCTAAACACTTTGAAATAGAAAAATTCAACAGATACAAGGGAAACAAAGATCCAAAGGACCATTTGCAAGAGTTTTACTCCCAGTGTCAGGAAGTTATGTACAATGACAACTATCTCTTGTGCATGTTCCCACAGATCTTGACTGAAAATTCCCTAAAATGGTTCATGAGTCTAGAATGAGGGTCCATAAAATCCTTTGTAGATCTTTCAGAAAAATTTCTTTCTTACTTCTCCTTCAATCTGGAGAAGGAGACAAATACCTTGGATCTCCTCAAAGAGAAGCAACATGAAGGTGAAACCTTCGCTAGCTACCTTCAAAGGTGGCATGTGCTAGCGAGCCAAATGAAAACCCCTCTCAAAGAGAAAGACATGGTCACACTCTTTGTGGAGAACTCTCATCCCAACATGGCTCATAATTTTAGGTTACACTATGTCACCACTTTCACTGAGATAGTGGAAAAGGGATCCATTCTTGAATGCGCCCTTGTTGCCAAAGGGCACATCAAGATACACCGCCATGATAGAGGAAGGCCATTTGGTGATAAGTCTCACTTTTGGAACAAGAACAAAAATGTAGTAAATGATGGTGTCATTGACACTAAACATGTTCAGGTGGCCAATACATCCCATAGACAACAACCATTTGTACCTAATGCCATATCCATGCCACAGGGGGTGTCTTATCCTCCTCAATAGTCAAACCAGAACAATCAAGGGAATGAAAAATGCCAGTATGCTCAATTAGGAGAACCCTTGAGTGTCATCTTCAATAAGTTGTTGTAGGTCAACTATCTGATGGCATACCCTATCACCAAACCACTTGATGAATCCAAACCTAAAATAGCTTGGTTTAGGGTGAATGAATATTTTGAATTACATAAAATTAAAGGACACACTTTGAATAAGTTCAAGGTCTCAAAAAATATGTCCAAGATCTTATCGATTGAGGAGATATCAAAGTCAACACTAGTCAAGATCGTCATCTAATGATCAATTGCAGATATATGAAAACTCCTTCCCCAACCATAATCAAGGTGCAAGCATCTTTGGCAACAATCCCCAAGACAACAACACAAATAATATAAGCTATAAAATGTACCCCTCAATTATGATAGCATTGTCCATTACATTAAGCAGGTAGAACCCCATGTGTCTATGATACATGTTAAAGCTAAAGATCCCCAATGTGTTGTCACTTCACGACAATCCCAAATTATTGTCCCAGCAGCCTCCACATCTGCCCAATCAAATCCTATAAATTCTTAGTAAAAAATTCTTGATCACTTAGGAAAGACCCTTGCTCAGATATCAATCTTGGATATGCTTAAGTCTTCTCCCATACATCAAGAAATTCTCAATAGAGCCTTACAGGAAACCCATGTACCTAATGACATCGATCCCACACATGACATGCCAAATATTGATGCCAATCACAACCATCCCTTCCACATTAAAGTCCTGGTTTCCTGTCATAATAAAAAGGGTCCTGGTAGATAATGGCTCTACCCTCAATCTATGCACTCTAAAATTCATAAAATAGGTGGGGTATACTCAAGCGGATTTGAGTAATCAAATCATCACTATCAAGGCTTATGACAATACAGAAATAAATTTTGAAGGGATTATCAATCTTCCTATTCAGGTTGGACCTGTAGTTCAGTATACTACTTGTCATGTCCTTGATCTAGAATTACCATATAATCTCCTCCTCGGCTGCCCATGGCTCCATGCCATACAAGCCATCCCCTCCACATACCATTAGTGCCTAAAATTCTCAGTTAATGGATAAGAGATCACCATTTATGTCAACCCACAACCATTTTAATATTTCCATGCTTTAGAAGCATCATTTCCCCATTTACATTATTGTCCTGGGGTTGAAATGGGGCCATCTCAGTCATCATCCTCCAATCCACCATCCACCACTCCATCTCTTGCCACCAATCCTACAGTCACAAAAGTTTAGATCATTGACAAAGGGTGTGGTGAATATGAAATTCATACAACCCTAAATGTGGAAACCATGCCACCATCACCAGACATGTATGAACAACCTTCGTAGGCTACTCCAAAATAAGACAAGACCATCACCTTCAGTGTTAGAAAGATCCCCACCACCACATTCTGGTCTACTAGTATAAAGATAGATGCACCAGAAGAAGATATCAGTCAATGGGTATACCATGAAGAACCCTAACCGGATCCACCTCTAAAGGAATAATTTTAGGAAGTATACCCTTGGTCAGCTAAGTTTGCAAAAAAGTATAACTACCAAGGCAAGGGCCTAGGTAAGGAAGAGCAGGGATGCTTGCAACCTATTGATGTATCAAAGTTGCTAAGGAATATAGGCCTCAGATATGACAGAAATCAGAAAGGCCCTACAACATCATCTAATACTTCTAATAGTGTTATTGTGGACAATGATCCCATGGAAGACATACCTGAGGAGGAATCTATCATACGTGTGTACGATGATGTTGATCACATGGATCTATCATCCATGTTTGATTGCTTATCTATCTTTACCATTAGCCTATCCCTTCTCCATCCTAAACTTATTGATTGGGACCTACATGATAGCACACCTGTCAATGTCTCCTTGGATACATATGTCAACCTCATGGGATTGGGGGAGGATGAATGCTCCAGTTAAAAAAATAAAAAACAAGAAAAATAAAAAATGACCATCTAGTGAAAACCTCCCTGAGGCACTTCTTGACCTAGAAAAAGTAAAAATAAATGACACATCCGATAGGGAAAATCTCAAAAGGCGTTGGAGGATGGAGACATTGATCTTTCCCTTGTGGGAACTCAATTATCCACATGGTCATCCATCCCCAGTGAATTCTTGGAACAGATTTATAAACCAGAATTTCTTTCTTCAAATTATACACAGCTGTACATGATTTTCTACACACATACATATATATATATATATATACAATTGGCTGCATATACATATATATATATATACTTATATATACATATATATATATATATATAGATATCCATGCATTTATGTGCCAAATACAAATTGAAACAGGAAAACCATTTCCAGAAAATAGTATGAACTCTGTTAATTATGTGCCAAATACAAATTGAAACAAGAAAACCATTTCCAGAAAATAGTATGAACTCTGTTAATTATGTGCCAAAATACAAATTGAAGCAGGTAAATCATTTCCAGAAAATAGAATGAACTCTGTTAATTATACACAAATATCTCAGTAATATTAAACCTGAAACAAGAACATAAAGGTTTTGAGAAACCATGTAAAGTGGAAAGCATTTTGATTTCTTAAACATATACTTACTTACAGAAGCATATCCTGAGTAAAGGAATACAACATAAAAATCTGAATGAAAGATTATCTTTCAAACCTCAGAATTTCTGAATAAATTGCACTGTATCAGTATATTATTATTACTCTGTAACCTGTATTGAAATTGGGAATTAAACTGTCAGTCAGCTTGAAAAGAATAGAAATGCATATTGAAAATAGAAAATACTGTTCTTACTTTCTTTTAGTGCACTGAAAATTATCAAGATATATATATATATATATATATATATATATATATATATATATATATATATATATATATGTTCTTTAAAATAGAGCCTTTATCGAAATCAAAAAGGGACACTTACCAAAGAATAAATGACATCTTACAACTGAATTACAAAGGATGTTCTGAAAATTCATTTCTTTTAGAATTGATTGAATGATTGAAGCATGTATGAAAATGTATAAAGTTTCTGCTTAAGTATTTATTATACTTCACTATGGTAACTTCCGGGACAGGGTGCCAAAGGTGGGCAAACAGAGACGGTAGTATTACCTTTTCTAATCTACCATTACTTGTATTATTTTTCTTGGCCAAGCACTGTACCATTGAAATAGATGGATTGTTTGTTTTAAAAGCCTAGAAATTTATTTGAGTCTCTGCCACCTCCTGTTGCAAGAAATGTGTTTATTTCTCATGTTAGAAATGCATATAGGCATCAGGCACGCATCGAGAGTTCCCTCCTGTTTTGTTGTTTCGGGTTGCTAGGCTCCTTTATGCAGGGCCAGGGATTCCTTCGAGTTAGGAAGGGACCCGGGGAAGTCATGGACTTCGTGGTTGGGCGGAAAAGGCGCCTGAATCACATTCTTGGCCCCAGCTCGCAAGAAGACCAAGGTGTCATGGCAGTTGGTGGTTCCAAGTTTATTTGCTATCGATGTACTTATGTATTATTCAGCATTGGCTTGTGAAGCCCATTTTAAATGTATATGTAATTGACATTCTCTGTTGTAACTTTGAAATAGAAGTATGATTTGAAATGTAACATTGAAGTTTTTATAACTTAGCATAGAAAAGATGTTTCTATTAGAATTGTTGATTCTTCCAAGTAAGATTGAATACATGTATATGAGAAAGTCATTTGAAATACTTATGTTTTGTATAATCTCGATACACTACATTGATGTATTTATTATATATATGAAATGCAATTTAAATTCTCTTTAATAATATCATTTGAAAGTGTTATGAACAATGTTGACTTCTTGGAAACCTTTTTATAATGGTTTGAATAAATTTAATACTCTTAATTTCTCTTTAATGCTGATTTAAATGGATTGAAAACACTCTTAATTTTCTGAGCGCTACATCTTGGTATCAGAGCCATAGGTTCAACACTCGGACCTTGAGACTTCTACGCTATAGGTTGCAATGTGAACCTGTTGATGACCTAAATTTCTAAGAGCATCGAGTGAATTAGCACCCTATCTTGGGTCGAAGATTTCTTGATGGGTTGGAACCTCAATGAGTCTTGGATGTTTAAGTTGAGAACCAAGAAGATTAGACATGGTATGACTATATTAGTAGAGAGTGCTCATCAGTTTAGTGGCATTTTCAAAAGAATCCTTAGTAGGAAAATGTCATGATCAAAGCAAGGATTGGAGATTGTACCTTTAAAAAGGGTTGAGACATTGTGATGGATATATCTAAGCCAAGATGGCTAAGACATGATGACAACCCGTGAAGTGATGATGTAGAATAGAGAAATATTGAGAAAAGGGGTCTCTTGAGGACATAAAAAGGCGAATGACTATGATCTAAAAGGTTAAGTTACAAGGTTACTAGAGGTAAAAATAAAATATGCATATATTAAGACAAGTAGAAAGAACAATCACCTACGACCATTAATGATTAGATGATGCTTTAAGGAAGAAGAGAATCCAAGAAGGATGTCTGCAATGGTAAAGGTATTTGATTATGAGTAAGCTGATTTTTAGGTGATGTTTGTTCTTTCCTAATCGGGATGTGTGTATGATCCTTGTGATCTTTAGTAAATACAAGTTAAGCCTCCTTAGGTGTCTTCAATATGGTCCTAGGAGAAAAATTTTGTTCAGACAAGTTATCATTGTCAGCCTTAATGACAGGGCATGAGTTTTGATCTTGTGAGACCTTATGAGTCCTATATGCTGGATTTACATAAATGATATATATATGAATATGCACTTTGCATATATTGTGCGAGTAATGCACTCTTGTGTGATTTATATTTTGTGTGAGGAATGCATCGTGTGAGTTAGGCACTTTGCATATATACATGTATAATGTGTGAGTAATGTACTCTTGTTTGATTTATATTTGGTGTGAGTAATGCATCGTGTGAGTAGGCACTTTGCATAGATACATGTACAATGTGTGAGTAATGCATCATGTGAGTTAGGCACTTTTCATATATATACATGTATAATGTGCGAGTAATGCACTTATGATTGTCTATGGTTAGTGCAAGTAAAGCGCTCAAGTTTGTTCTTCATATTATGTTAGAGATGGTATACTTACCTTGTGTGAGTGATGCACTTGAATAATTTTTTTTTTCATATCCCATGTGTATGTGTTTTGGCATATTTATTTGTGCAAATGAGAACTTCAGGTAATTAATGTGTGAATGTAGTAGTAATGTGTTATCCATATGAATGGTGTATATCTATAAAGTGGGAATTGGTAATTGCTTTGCATTGTGAATGAAGCATTTGGATACCTCAAGTTGTGGATGTTCGCTAGTGTTTGACCATGTGTATCATTACGTGGCGATTGAAGTTCCCTTGAAAGGAATGCAATTTTTGTTGTTTGGCATCTTCAACGATGATGGATGATGAAGTAGAATGGACCTCTTGTTTTGTGTGACTGGATCTTAGATGACTCATTGTACACTATGATTGAATGTGCTCTCTTACTTACCTCGGATTTTGAAACCTAGGTATGGTTGGGTATTGTACTCCCTCTCTGATCATGACTAGAGTTAGTCACACAGTTCATATGTTATGTAACTTGAAAATTTTGATTACTTATTTATTTTATTGTTTTTGCTCAATTTATTGAATGGCGTATAGGCCAAAGTTGAATTTTTATTTATGTGCATGAGTAAGTATGGCCATTGAATTTTCGATACTTATTTATCTTGCGACCATTATGGTCATGTGTGAATTATTGTTGAAATGGTGCACATTTTATGCCTTATTGTTGAAATCGACTTTTCTTTTCCTTGGATTTGATTTAATTTTTCTAAATGGTGGCTATGCTTGAATGTTTTAAATTGATGACCAGTCAAGTTTCATGTTATGTGCTCTATCATGTCCATGATGGACCTGTGATAGATTGTATGAGGGGGTATAATATAGAGAGTGCTTCAGTTCCTGGTATGTATGTTGATAGAATTACAATAGATTGAATTCCTTAATACGCTGTCTGATACAAGTATTTAATTTTGAAATAATAAGAAAGTTTTGAACACTGGTGTTGCTATGGGCCTATTATTTTTGTATATCTTGTTGGTATTACTATATGAGAGGACACCGTGTCCAGATAGTACAAAGGAAATTTGAGAATATGCTTTATGGATTGATTCCTAAGTATATCCCTTGAGTTTTGAGGAAGAACTTGTTTTGTTTATATTAAAATAACGAGTAGTGGTAGGAGGAATGTTAGTTGAGAAAGAAAGTAGTACTTCAGTTAAGGACTGGTACACACGCTCAGCCCATAGGATGGACCCACACGAGCCATGTCAAGATGAAAGCACTAGATGGCCAAGCATAATGCAATCACACAAATGTACTCACATTAGAGTATTTGTGTGGGCCAACCTGTCATTATGATTTGGACTTGTAGAAGAAGAAGGGATGCGGTGCAAGGCACTACATGACGCAATGATGTTTATGTACATATCAACTTAAGAAACGTAGTACAACTACATTCCCAGTATCTGGACCAAGGTCGACGGAGTTGACGAAGTCCACGAGTCTATTGCACCCGAGGTTACCCATTTTTTATGGTTAGCCAATACATCAATCACCTACTTGAACAGGAGGTTGATGACCTGGAGTACCATCTGCATTGAAATCATAACTTTTACTAAGGAGTGGATCGATGGGCAGGTGGCGCATCTAATAGCGACAGAGGAGCAGTCTGAACATATATGGGCTCAAGAGTACATAAGTGCCACGGAGGATAGTTGCTGCCATTCACGTCATTTGGCGGGACCTCCTAACCCTCTCTTCTAAGGTTTTTGAAACCAAAGGAACAAAGACACGATGATCCTGACTCAACAACAGCGAAGAAAGAAACGTAGACTCATCTGAAAAATATAAACAATGATGAGTGCAAAGAGTTTTTCCTCCCTAATGCTCTTGCCCCTCCTGTTATGAGCTGCCTTGTGCTATGGTCGCTTATCTCCGCCGTGGTGGACATTTCTATATGGGTTGCTTAGTACTCATGAGCATAGAAAAAATACAGAGGTAATGCATTCGATGGATCTCAATACCACCTAGGAAATGGATGCACTAGATTGACATTAACATCGATCTTTTTCTCATTGAAGGGATGAGGTATATAGCTTGACTTTTCACACATGGTTAGCAGATTATGCATATTGTGACTATGATACTGTCAACACTGATACTTCTTAACTGAGAAGGAGTGGGAGCCTGATTCACATCGGATAATGTGCTTGCCCGAGGGGAAGGATGGACGTGAGACTTGACCCCATGTTGGAGGACCCAAAGGCGACTTGGAGGCGTCTGGCTCGATCTCCATCACAACGAAGACCAGAAGAATCCCAATAATGATCCAAGGTACTTTGGATATTCTGGCTCCCTGCACACAATTTAACGCAATACAATTGAGAAAATGCTTGATTATAATACTGTACAAAATGACTAGGTTATTCTTTCCAGAAGCAGAAGGCGGGCAGGAAAGGGTCGGTGGTTTAGTTTGCATCCCCAAAACAAGATAAAACTGTGGGACGAGCTCGCCTGCCACGTTTAGCATTGTGGATAGGCGCAAAGTGGTCGAAGTGGACGACCCCCCACCACCTCACAGGTTAGCCATAGTTGCTCTAAAGAGCAAATAGAAGGAATGGATGAAAAAGACTTGCAGAAAACTGCACGGGATTGGTTTTGTAAGTCACATGATCGGAAAAATGGGAATCATAGGGCTTGCGGACTGTAACAATTTCCTAGACACATACAAAATAATATGGCACGATATTTACATATAATTTTTCGCATTTAGACTTACCTTATAATATTTTTAAATATATGTAATGCTCGAGGCACGTGGGAAGAAAGCAATAAATAAGAAAAAATCACTTTTAGTAATATGTGGTTTATTACTTCGACAACCAGAATAGAGGTTGGAGAAAACCTTTCAAAGTGGAGTAGAATTGTTTGATCAACAGATCCAGGAACATGGCCCAAAATCTTTTCCAAAAACCAACATTCATGCCCATGTGGCAATGGATCTCAGAAGATCAAACCTATTCCAGGAGAAGAAATTTTACGAACCATGGAAAAAGACATCAGAATTTTAAGTTTTGCTACCCGCTTTTAACCAATATCGGAGTAAGGGAATAGGGCGAAGTATGACGAAATTGGATCTGCATGGAAGAAAATTTTCTGAATGGAGCTTCATTGCGATGTAATCCTCTGATTTTACATATTGAAAGTAGTAAGGAATAGATTCGCAGCTTAGAGGAGCAAACAACTGAGCCAAAGAAGAAGACCTTCCTGAGTGTAACAGTTACTTCCCTAAATGTAAGTTGCTAATTGAATTTTAATTGAATACACATGAGAATGAAGAATTCAGAGCAGCCTGTCATTGTTATCTTGGAAGTCCTTAAAAAATGATCTGCAAGTGTAAGGCTCAATTATATTGATTTAAACTGTAAACATATCTTTGTATTCATATGTATGTGGTGGATGAAGGATGAAATATCTGGAGCCCTTAATATAGATAGCACAATTTCCAAATACTTGAAACAGGTTAAACATTTCCAGGAATTGTATGAAAACTCCATTGTTAATATTCATACAAATTGACTTAGGAACCATTTCCTAGTTGGACTCTTTTTTTTTTTTGTAATAACCGTTGAAGGGTAATCATTTGAAACCAAATCCAACTCTAAATTATCCAAGAAGTTTTTAACCTAGCCTTGGCAAAACTTTTGAGTCCATTTAAATGGAAAGCATTTTGTTCCTTCTTTGTACTTTCTTAAGACCGCATTTGATTAAAAATATACATCAAACTACTGAATCTAATACTTCAACCTGATATATATATATTTGGTAGTGTATCAATAATTATATACATTGTACATAAGGAGGATTACCTATCACATATATGTTGAGATTGCATAAAAACACCAAACAAAAGGAAAAAATATAAGATATAGTATGATTTAGTATAATTATAAAAAGAGTGATAACATCAAAAAGGGAAGATAGAAAGAAGAAATGACATAATACAACTTGAATTGGTAGCATGTATAGAATAGAATGAACAAAGAAAGATAACAAATAGAAGATTATGAAAGAACAAAGTTTCACAGGTTTAGAGACAAATGAGGGCAATGCGAAGGGGGAGCAGATAGCAAGTATTAAATATAGGAAAAATATAAAATACAAACCTTTTACAATTAAGAAGGTGGAAAAGTTCAAATTTGACCCCATGCAGAAATATTGGTTTTTGGGGGTTAGAATGAAATTTGGTTCGAGGAATGCAAAAGGGGTTCGTAGTTGTTCAAATTGAACCCATTTATGCGGGAAAACCTTTCAGGAAGAACCAAAAGTGATGGCCGTGGAAGGGGGCCTTAAAAGGTAGCTTAACCCTCCTTATCCCATGCATAAAATCCATAATTTTATGTTTTGAAGATTGTTGTGATGAAAATGTAAAGAATTGAACAACCTTTAAATGTATGTCAATGAGCTATCTAATGTTAAATTTAAATTATTTTGGTTTTAATGTATTGTTTTTTTGTTTTTAAACATAGCATTGAAAATGATGTGCTTTATGAATATGGATTTAAGTAGGTTAAAATAAAAAAATGAGAAAATATTGAGTACCAAGAGATATCTAAGTCTGATTCACAAAAAATTGAATTAGATTATATACAAAAAAAGTTACGCATTATGGTTGAATGTTAATTTATTTTGTTGACTAATTGAAACTTCGTTAAGCTGATTACAAATCTAATTGAATAGGATTATGGTGAATGATGTAAAGGAATTGTCTGTTCAATTTTGATCTGGTTTGCATTATTTCAGCCTCCAAAAGTGAAGATTAATCTTGACTTAATTTGTTCAATTATAATAGAAATTTATTTATGTTGGTAGACAAATTAATTTAAAATTGGAAGAGTCTAGCTAAAGATGAATTCAATTGTGAAACCTCTAGTTTCTTTTAGATATATTTTATGTGAGTTCAGAACCCTTGGTGTCTATTATCATGTATCGAGTATTCCTCTGCCCATATCAATTCTTAGTGGTTCTCAATATGTCATCACAATAAGTCATAGAATGTAAAATAAAGATGAAAAGAATGCACCTCCCTAAGCCCTATGTTATTTGTATTACTAATAAAAATTATGATTTTGTGAAAACTCACCATACCACTATAGTTCCATCATGAATGATGTAATTAAGTTAATTCGATTAAACTTAATTAAATTAAATTTTATTTATATCAACTTAATTTAAATTGGAAGAGTCTATTTCAATCTAGGAGTCCAAGAGTTTATTGTGATGACCTTACCATAGTAAAAGGGGCAATTTACACCTACCTTTCTTTGGAGACTTACAAATGCGTCAAGATTGTAGTACGCTCCTATGCATGCTTCATTATGGTACCAAGTTATCGTGGCCTTTTTGGGGGGGCGAGTCGCACTTCCTATTAGAATTGAGTAAGATTGAATACATGTATATGAGAAAGTCATTTGAAATACTTATTTTTGTATAATCTCGATACACTACATTGATGTATTTATTATATATATGAAATGTAATTTAAATTCTCTTTAAATAATATCATTTGAACAATGTTGACTTCTTGGAATACCTTTTTATAATGGTTTGAATAAATTTATCTGATTTAAATGGATTTCCTCTATCAGTTTAGTTTAGCTTTAGTTGCATTAGTCAGATAATACTTTCAGTCAACTGGGGATGATCAATCATGCATAATGTTCTGAATCTCAAAGCTTTTAACTTGGGTCCACCTTGACGCATGAGAAAATATTTACAAGGCTCAGTCAAGTGGGACCATTCTTGGGTGCCAACTTTGAGGTGAAAAGGTTGTGTAATTGGGCTTTACACCTGCTAAATTTTCTTTACTTGATTAACTATTTCTTAAGCCTTTTCAACAAATCCGTGTTTATCATATTCTGCAATCATTGCATTCCATGTCTCATCATATATCTTGAAGATTCTGTCAAGACTAAAGTGTGAGCCTTGTGATGTGTAGTCCAAAATTTCTTTGAGGCATTCTGGCAAATAGTTCACGTGCACTTGTCTGTGTCCACAAAGCCATGCTTCATATCTATCAACGATTTGGGACTGTTACAGGTTTAACTGGCATCTTAGTAATAAGGTTTGGGTTGTCTCCAAGATAGCCATTACGAGCATGAAGGTCAATCATGCACTCCTAATGATCTCCTATATATGTAATGCAATAAGGCACTACTACATATAAAGGGAGTTTAAGACATTATTTTAAGACAAAATATTAATTTTGTCTTAAATATATATTTTATATTTAAATTATATTTTTAATTTTCTAATTGTCTTAAATTAAGACAATAAAATAAATACTTTTTCTAAAATAATAAATTTTTTATTTCCCGCTCATGTATTTTCCTTTTCCCTCCCTCATTCAGCACTAACCGAGCGTGAGCGCACGAAAATTGATTTACAGGTGACATTTTCAAGAAGAAGACATGGGTTACGAGGAGTTTTGAAGACATGCGTCGTGTTTTTCCTATAGTTGGCGATTAGGGATTTAGCAAAATGTTAACGAGTTGCCATGGATCAGTTGCTCCCAGCACCTCTCTGCTACTGCTATTACAGGTGGCATGCTGTCCCCACTTCAGCCGAGGTTGGGCGGTGCTGCTTCTCCCTCTGCGACTAGTGGTGCCGACATCAGTTTGTCGATTGTGTAGGATCAATAGATTAAATACCCCCCTTAGATGCTGCTAATGCTGGCCATTTTTACCCTGCTCACCAGATCAGATCTCGCTAAGGTAAGCTGCTACTTCTCATTTCTACTCTATTTTGGAAAATGCAAATTTTGTATTGAGTACATCAAGGGTTGAGAGAGATCGTTGTTCTTGTTCTTGTCCTTACGCACGGAAGCTCACTCTGCATAAAATACACTCTGCTGTTGTAGAATTTCTTTTTAGGGTTAGGGTTTTGTTTCCAGGGTTTAATAGATGCCTCACTGAATGGCATCAGGGGTGGTGGCGTCCTCGTATTCTACCCCGTCACTTCCATGCAGGTAGGTTAAAAATGAAAAAAAAGAGAATAGAAAAAAAATTTGTTTGTGAATTAGGATTTATGCTTGTAGCTAAAATGGCATGGGCCATGTGACCTTTGTGGGCAGGTGGAGACTTATTTTGTTAACTAGTATTACCAAGTTTGGCAGCAACAACCTGAATGTGCGTACCAGTTTTACAGAGACACAAGTACTATGTTTTTCCATAAGAAAGGGCTAATCAAGCCAACCAGTGGGCCATCTAGCCAACAACGAACTTCAATGATTGCTTACCCAGATTGATCACCTCAAATTTTGTACCATATTTTTTTTCGCCCATCCCCTGTTTTCACCCAAATTCACATTTCTTTCTCTCTTGTCTTGTGATGTCTTCAAATGGGCTTATTTGTACTTCTGTTTTGAGGATTTTTGTTCTTGGACGGATGTTTGTAGGTGACCAAGGCAAAGATGGATAAAGAATTGGGTGCACTCAGATGGAGAGTAACAGAGCTTGAGTCTACAAACCACAGGTACTAATATATAAGTAAAGTAAAATTTAATAACACTGCATAGTGGAATCCAAATACATGATATTATATCTAAATGTGAAAATCTAAAATCTTTTAGAGTAAAAGTTGTTGACCCTGCCTGAAAAACAGGTACAAACCTCATTCTTTGCTTCTGTTTGTTTTTTCCTTCATTTATTTATTACAATCATCACATAGTTTGATATACTTGGAAAACAACACTTATATGAAAATACATAAAAACTTTCAAGAAAATGTAGCATCACTTTTGTTGAAAAGTCATATAAGTTGAATTCCTAAGGTTCACTCCATGCATATGCAAGTATCGTCTTTCTATTTGTATCTTGCTTGGACGAAAGACCTACAAAGGTTCCCTCTTGCATGCCCACTGATATGCTCATTCTAGATCTTATCAATTTATCATGTTCCTGCTTCTTTGCTCCTTTGTTATAATTACATGTCTTTTCATTCTTGTTAGTCTGAGTCAATGTTAATTTATCTCATCTCACATTCACCAAAAACAGCTTGCAGAATGATCATTTAATCTTAGTGAAAAGATGTGGAGATGATGCCCGTGCAAACTAGCACATTGAGCAATTGGAGCAAGAAAACAGAGATTTGCAGAGGCTCTTAATAATTGCAAACTTTGATTCTTCACTTTAAAACCATATGAAAATATCTTAGTCCACCCACATGTTACTGAAGATTCAAAAAAATATAGGATATGTTTCAAGTTTGTTTTAAGTCTTGGAAATTTAGAAACATATCGGTTTTGTTTTAAGTTTCTGTTTCAACTTGTCTCTTATGTTTCCTTGGCCTTTTGCAAGTCTAAACTACCAAGCATTTTATATATATTTGTCCCTCTATTACATAAACAACTAGAGTAAGTCATATCTAGTAGTAATAAATATGCAATCATATTTTCTTAATCATTAAGTTACAATCAGTTGATTTTAAGTTGATGTTTGTGTTTTAGTATTTACAATATATTTTGCAATAAGGTATTTGATATTATTCATGTTAATCCCATGTTGTGTCCCAACTTGACACCAACAATGTATAGTTGTCTTTTTTCTTTTTTTTCACTTTTGGTTTTATTCTTCACTAGATTTATTGTGGAATATGTAGTTATTATTAAGGGCCCATAAAGCAGTTCTGATGATTTCGTGTTGAACTAGATATACAATTTATTGTCATCACAACTAGTTACTACATTGTAAGTAATAACTAAGTTGGTAAACCAGTCATAGCTCTAAGATTTTGCATGTCCTGCATCTGAAAATTATTTGCTTGGACTTTATGCTTACCCATATTAGTGAGGGCTAGACACTTATCATCAAGCCGTAAATGGGAATTGCTTGATAGGGATTAAATAGAGGCCTGGAAATTTTATAAGCAGTGTTTAATGCTCAATCTTGACTATTATAGTAACATTTCTGGTCCTTTAGCTACCTACCAAGATGTTCCCTTAAGGGAAAGGGGTATGGCTTGAGGACTGATTGAATGTGTTACTGGCTCCTGCAACTGGGATGCTCCAAATTTGAATTTTCTAGCCCCTCACAGTCTCACAAGGATTGTCCTTATGCATGTGATGGCATGTCACTTGGCCTCATTTTTTGGTAGCTGAAAATCCCCTCTTTAGGGATTCAGTGTGTTTTCTTTTAATGCCTTCTTCATGTTTTCTTTATGTGTCTCTTCTTTGTATTAAGTTTTTTGTCTTTCATTTAACTCGAATATCTTCCAAGACAATCTACCAGATAAGATATGCACAAAACCCACAAAATGGTTTTGTCAAGGCAATTGACAAAACATAGTTCATATGGATTAGTTAGGATTTGAACTTAGGACCTTCCATTTGCTGCGGGAGTGCTTTATTAACTGAGTTGCATATCCCCCTTTGGCCAGTCCATCGCCAATTCAGATGTGGTTTATTTACAACACCCACTCTTAAACCACATTGTAGGTGCTTGGGGCTTCTAGCCTAACTGTGATACTACATGTCAAAATACGATCAATTAGGATGCAAATCTAGTATTTTCCATTTGCTACTAGAATACTGTAACAATAGAGCTATTGCCCCCTCTTTGGACAGCCTATCGTAGTCCAGGTGTGAATTATTTACACCATTGATTACAAGTCTATATTTGGATTACATGTCAACTCACTTTTCAATAACTCTCTTTGAGTCACACCATAGATGTTTAGAAATCTAAGCTTGGCCTAGCTTTGCTTTTATGGGCTCTAATCACATGTTAACTTTCTATAGACCAGTTAGAAGTTAAATTTAGGGCCTCCCACTTGTTATTGGGATGCTCTCACTGAACTATCAGTTCTCTTGTTGATCAGTCTATCTTTATCACAAGTGTAACTTATTTTTCAACGGGCATTAATCATAAGATCTGAAATTCTAAAAGTTGTACAACTGAACAATAATAAGACTTACAGGTTGACTAGAGTTTTGGACATTTAATTTGATTTTAAATTTAAGATTATGTTTAGTTGCTTGGCTTTGGTGTAGAATAGCAATAAATGCTCTCTTCATGTATTGTATTAGATTTGTCTTAAGCTTTATTATACTTTATTAATTTTTAGGCACTAAAATTATTTGAATTTCAATTTCTTCAAATGCAATCAAAACCCCAATTTTTAAGTTTTTTTTGGAATGTGTGAATATAATTGGAATCATTAAGTCAAAGGTAAGCTACATTATTGCTTAAAGATTCATTTAGAACTCCAGGAGTTTTTTCTACTTAGTAGATTATAGCATCTTTCTATTGAGTGAATTGAGGCTGCCTAGATCTACTTAGTCACTCTCTCTCACAGGTTTTCTAGTGATTTTCCAAAGTTGCTATAATTATCTAAGAGCTTCAGCAGTGATTATGCAATTTTGTAATGATTTTTTGAGAGATTCAATGATGATTGTTTAATTTTCTTTGCCTCTAATGTACATTTTGTCCACAACAATTTATTAAATAGTGTGCCATACTAACATCCATTTCACATCCTTGGGTAATGTAGCCACTACATTAACTAGTTTTCACTTCCTTGTGACTACCCTGGTGGGGTTCATCTCATAGACACTAGGATACTCATCTTCAAATAAACATGTTCCCTTCTAGGAACTCTTTTGGTTTTCCATAGTTGGAAACATCTCAATTGTAGGAATGAATTTGAGCCTCATGTTGAACTCCGTGGGATTCTATTAGGTTTATTACACAAATTATTAATGATCTCACTTATACATTGACGAGGATGAGTCTCTTTTCAATTTAGCTTTTAAAAAGTTAATAATCCCCTTTGCTTTAAATTCTGCAAATTTCAAAATTAAGTATGATCCTAGTTGTCTGTGTAATGGAATGGTTTCTCCATAGTAAATAGCACACTAGAGAAGTCAAGACAACAGTATTTCTCGTAGTCATGGGAGTAGGCATCTGTACGGTCACAGATGTTAAACTAAATGCCAAAGGATTTATAGCAGTTGTTTTCTCTTCATCACTTCAGCAAATAGAAGTACAACTTCTGCTATTCAATTAGAATTTCCAAAACTGTTTCCAAATGATAGCTGGCATAAGGTTCTTCAGTCACTTTCTCTCTTGTTTTCTAGTTTATTCTTTTTGATGATGAATTGTTGAATGTAATTTAAAATATCTTTTCAACAAGTCTATTTTCCATGGTTTCATGTCTACCAATAGTTTGATCATTGACAACATTGTCTAGGCAGGAGATAATTTAGCAATTAGTTTGACATCTGATAAATTCTAGCACCAAGTTTGACAGATGAGTGGATGAAGTGTCATAGCAATTATGAGCAGCATGAGGGAACATAAGGACGGTCTATATTCAACCAGTAGCTGATTTGTATTTCTTCATTTATATGCTCCTTTTAGAGATGAAAAAAATATGTTTATGGTTTTGATAATGCCTAAAAGGCTTGCATCAGCCATAGAGAAGATTCCAAAGAATGCCTCTCTTCAAAATTGAAACCTATAGCTGTGAAAAATATACCATATGATGCTTCTACTATGGAGATGATAGTCAATGGATCATAAAAAGGAAATGTAAAAGACAGATAAAGTGAAAGATGTCAGTCTTAAGGATAGTAATAATAGATTATGAGATGACTGTCATAATAAAGAAGATAGGCCAAAATCCTGTGAGCTTCTTTTTAACAAGAGAGTCGTTCAATCTCATTGCTCACAAAAAGACAGTCCTAATTTCCAAAAGAAAAAAAGATAAGAAAGATAGCCCTTGTCAAAAGGTTTCATGAGAGTGAGAATAGTAAGAAGAAAGATGGCAATAACTTTGATAGTAGATTTTCAAGCAGGATCATAGGGCAAGACAATATGGCAGAGCACAGTAACCATCTCAAGGTACTGGAAAAGGTTGTAGCAGTCATCAAATACCAGTACCATGTAAAGGATAGTTCAAAGAATTGGTACAATTGATTTGTGCAAGAGAAGCAAATTCACAAAGAGCACAAACCTAAGACAGTCATAAACACACTCATATGACAAATGGAAGAGAGATTATGTGACAGTGCTTGTATGTTGTGAGGGGAATCATTGGGTTTGTTGAAACCCTTGTCCGTTGTGCAAACCTAGGTCTAAAAAGGGAAGGGTAATCATGTCAAATGCACAGTGACAAAGATTGCAAGGAAGGTCACCTATAGCAAACACAGATCAGCATGTAGAAGCAAAGGGTGGTCACAAGTAAAGAATCTAAAGGACTGTTGAAAATCAATAAGTGACAGTCATGACATTTTGGTAGACTTGTGAGGAGAATGACTAAAAGTAGTAGTAATGGATGTGTTAATGGTTGCAGCTTTAGTTACATTAAGCTTCCTTGTAGAAAGAGACTTTTTCACTTCACCTTATAACTTTTTAAAGCTTTGCAACCTTTAAAAAAATTTGACTTTGTTACCACCTCCACACAAACTGAGCACTTGCCATGCAAACCCAACAGCATCAAAGTGAAAATCTGTTCCTACAAGTTTGAAACAAAATGGCAGGCACATGATCTACATGACAGTCTTTCCTAAACTAAATGCCATATTATATTCTATGATGTAAAAGGTATTTCCATCAAACAATAGTAGCCTCTCATCAAACAAAGGTAAATGGCACTAAAATCAACATTGACACTATCACAACTGTATTCTTGCAATTACTCCACACAGAGAAATGTCATGTCTGCCTTGATTTAGTGACGAGGAGCAATTTGATTGTAATTGGTAGTTGTTTAACTTATGCAACAATAGCGCCTAGACATTATTAATTTACAGCCGTTGCCACTTTAGAGCACATTGTGTTTGTCAAAAAGCCTTGTAAGCAATATTTATGATAAAAAATATTTAAAAATTGATTTATTTGCAGTTGATGCCTATAATGCAAGCTTTAGAAAATAGAATCTTTATGATGCAATTTCTAGTCCTGGTATCTCTGGAAGCAACACTTAGCTTTAACATATTCTTCATCACATTGACATTAATCTTTCTTCAAGTAATAACTAGCATCTCTCTACATTCAAAAGTAAGTTCTATTTTTTTTCCAAAATTATAGGTTTTCATATGTTTTCTAGATTGGCAAAAGTTCACTGAGATGAAGGAGGTGCATTAGTTCTCTTTCAGTATAAAATGCCAATATTTTGGGATTCTTTAGTTTACCTATGTTGCAAAATACAGGTTAATGCAGGCCTTATGACAGTAGTACTAATGGGCCTTTATGTTGTGTTCCTTTGCTGGTCTGGAATTCGAAGGTATTTCTAAACAATGTTCAATGCCTTTAAATGTCTTTAATGAAAACATTTCAATTGTGAATGCTATGAATATACAATTTTAATGTTCTTATCATAGAGAACCCCAAATTATTTGGCATATTTCAGCTACACACATGCTGATTACTACATATATGAGTGGTATTTCTGGTTATGTGTCTGATTTTCATAGAATTGGAATTTTTGTTTATACACCATCTTTTAATTTCAGATTTCTTCCTACATTTCCAGTGAACCATTAACGGAGAAATGTAATACAAGGCCACAAGAGACTGAAGATTGGATCACAATTGTTGTAAGATATCAAGCTTTTTTTAGTGCTAATGATTTAATGTATTTTTTTGTATAGACCTTATAATTACATTGACATAGACTTGAATGACAAACTCACAGAGCCACAAAATACATGTGTTCCAAAGAATCCTAGCTATTTGATAACTTAATGTACAGTGCAGAAAATAGTTGAATATATCCCATCTTTGACCATAGAGTATCTTTGTTCTATTGAAATGCATGGTAAATTTATTTTTTATTTTTTATGTCTTCAAAGCCACTTCTAAAATCAATTTCTATATTGATTGTTCCTTAGCTTCAAATCCTAGAGGAGATCTAATCAATCATTTTCTACTTTCTTCAACTATAGTGTGTTGCTCTTTATGCAAGATGAAGCATTAGTAACAAGAAACTAGCTATAGCTTTGTATTCCATTTTGATACAAATAGCATTGAGGATTTTAACATACAGTGAAAATTATAGATTTTTTATATGACCAGTTTATTCATTTCTTATATTATTACCAAAACAAGACTATTTCTAACATTGAGGTAATAATTGGTAGAGATTATGCATCTAGGTCAACATGCGCTCTAATACATTGCTTCCTACTAATTGGGGTAAAGATGGGTCTGCTCTGGGATTCTCAAACAGCCCTGCCATGAATTTTACTCTCAAAATCCTCCTAACAGCATCATTTATTCTGCTCATTGAAATCTCCCCATTGTTCACAAGTGCTGTAACACTCTCCATAAATGACAGGTAGTCCAAGGGAACCATAACCTTTGAAAGAAAAGAATTCAATATTATATCAATTAGCATTAAAATTTGAAAAACTGTAAAGGAAACAATGCTTTAGGGGCTTGTACCATGTCAATGCTTGCATTGATGGAGGAAAGAACACTGGAAGTATAGTTGGAGTGCCGAGGGGATGTGATCTTGTCTATTCCTTACTAATTTGAAAGGGTAAATCCCTGCAACAATAAAGTTCTACGTCAATTAATAAACTCTTGCCTTTAGTATTATTGTAATTCCCAAATCAAACAGACAGAGGGTATGGAACAACCATCTACAAAGAGAGTATGGACATAGTCCTATGGAGAAAGATACACTGAGGGCCACTTGAGAGTGAGGCAGTAAATTTGCAGCATTTGTTCAAATATGTAATAGCACTTTTTCCTAACAACAACCTTTCAGAAGATTTTTTTAAGGAAAATTGAAAGTCATAAGTTTTAACACAGGTTAGTGTAGAGCTGGAAATTTTATGTTGTGTTAGACCATTTTATTGCAGATAGATCAAGGATTTTCTCAGCCATGCCTGTGAGAAAATCACTGAGAATTCATTGCCTCAATCAAGACAAAGAAAATTACATTGGTGTAACATAACATCTCAACATACAAGAGCAGTATTATGATCAAGTCTTTAACCAAAAAAATCATGTGTATATTTTAACAACAACATTGGAGTATGTGTTTGAGATTCACATGTGCAGCCACAAACAAGATCAATATAACATAGTTTGGCAGCCTAAAGCTGGAAACTCAGTGTGAAGTTCAAGTTGATAAATATATGATGCTTTTACACTAGTAGATATAAACGTTTGAAACTGAAATATGCTTTGAAGTATAATAAGAGGAACAATGTCAATGTCTAGAAACTTTTAAACTTGATTCTTAAACACAATTATATTAGATACGAGCAACCAAGATTGAAACACCCAAATAGGTACAATGAGATATACAATCTACACCATCTCTTGAGCTTGCTTCTTAAATTGCAACTTACTTCATTAAAGATGTTCCTCAATTTAGTGATATGACTTCAAATTTAACTCTAAAGACCAAAGAAATTTCTTAGTCATACATTATGATTCCAATTGTACATGTAAGATTTTTTGCTCTATAGAGTTTACAAGGTTTCCTATAAAAGTGAAATAAATTTTCATGACCTTCACTGATCCAAATCCTTACGAAAAATGAAACAGGGACCTAAATCATGTGGCATAGAGTCCCCAACATTTGTATAATCTAATAGCTTGGTCAGATCATTAGGCAAGACACCTCCAAAATTGTTCCTTATCATATTAGAGATAATAAAGGTTAGATGCAAGGGAAAAAGCCATCTATGTAATCTCCTTATGCTATTACTAATTACAAGGGCCAAGAATAAGTCATTGGTAAATTTAAGGTGATAGCTGATTTCCTTAATAGTAAGTTACTTACCTTTGGTCCTAGGTGCTTAGTGTTCACTCATGAAAACTAGCAATGGTTAAAAATTTAGTTTTTAGACTTTGAAGTTTAAAGACAAATAGTGAACTGGGTGGCATGAGAGAGCTTCTTATATTGATGCCTTCATAGTAGTAGCATGAAAAACTAAGAAATCAAATAGCCTATGATACAATTTACTTGAAATCCCATCTATTTTTTAAGAACATTGGTGAGGAGGTCATAGTTGTTGTGCATCTTGACCCCATTCCAGCTTGAAGAGGACACCATTACTGTGGAAATTCCTTTTGCAAGAGCATCCAAGAAATGTCGGAGATGAATATGGTAAATCTCTGCATAGCTCGCAATTGTATCATTCTCATTTAGACCATAAAAAGTCCCTCCATCACCCACAAAGTGCTTGGCACACACCACAACCTTTGCCCTGCACAATAAAAAAGAGAAAGTACATCTAGTTTAATTCAAAAAGATGTATTGAGTATACACCCATTTCATCCAAAAGTATTTCAATGAATAGATATTGACTTTGTTTTTACTATAAAATCAATCCATACCCTCTTCCTATGAATCAACACCCATTAGAATGCTCTAGTGGAGGAATACCCTGTAACCCATAAATAACCTTGGTCATGCCTATTACTAGCTCTGCCTCTTCACTGTAGCTCTCATAGAAACATCCCCACCTTGGATCTTTGCACACCTGCTTATGGCTTCTTTATCAAAATATTGATGTTATAAGGATATAATTCTATTGAGTTTTAGAGTTTCAGTTTAGACAGAATAAATCACAGTAAAATTTAGTCAAGATTCTTGCAGGATACATTCCATTACATCATTTTCTGTAAGTGATTTAGTTTAAGTGCCACATTGGTTGATTTGCTCTTTAGACATCTTTTCACTTTCCTCTCATCACTATCTTGACTACTATGACAGCTTGGTGGTTGAAATATTCATTTATATGACTATGAAGGCATCTAATATGTGACTACAAAGGCATTGTTTGTAGGTTTCCCTTTACATTTGACCTATCCATCTTTGATACTCATGGCATATTCAATGCATCACAATCCTCTTGTAAAACCACTACCCATTGTAAAGTGGCTACCCTTTACATACTCTTTGCTGCCCATGTTTCATTGTAATGATACTAGATTCACTTGGCAAGGCTGTCCTCATCAATTGAAAGGTGATTCCCATTCTGTCCTTTGAATTTTTTGCAAGACATATTGTACTCTTTTCTCTTTGGTATTCACTGTCTTTTCTTTAACCAAGGTTTTTCCTCTTTCAACTTTACCTTAGCCAAACCAATGTCAATGTGTTATGTGTTTGACTTTCTTATCTTGAAAAGTGATTGTATTTTTCTGCTCATCACTTCCTTGCTGCTCATTGTGATTTCATTTGATCTTGTATTGTCTCTGTCCTTTGAACAATCAATGACTACAAAACAAAGATTATTGATCATAAATTTAGACATTGAATAATGCATTATAGCTTTATTGGCTACTGTCCGCCTATTTGAATGATCCTTGGTGCTAAAGATTCCTCTTGGTTGAATGATTCAATCACTTCAAATCTTATATTAAAGTGACTGTTCTACCCTTTTTTGCATTGTTTTTTCCTGTCCTTTATATGAATGATTTGCTGCACCTTTTAAGAATGCTTTGGTGCACTTTTTCTGATATTAGGATCTGCACTTTTCTCAAAATTTTGCTGCTCATCTTTAATATCATATGTTGCTCTTGTATTGAAAATTTTGCTGCTCTTTATGACATAATTTTCTGCTCATTCTCTGTCATATTTTCGTGCAACTTTTCTGATTATTTTGCTGCACTTTTATGTCATGGTTTGCTGCTCATTTTCTGATTATTTTCTGCACATTAACTCTCAGCATTTTCTGCAAATTTACATCAATGAATTTTCTTTTTTAACTCCTTTCTTTATGATCTTTGAATGTCCTTGACACAGCTCATTGCATACCTCATTATGACTATTCGTTGAACCCTTTGATCTTTGCAATAAGCACTATCTATTGAAGCTACTATCAAACATTTGTCAATCGCCCTCCTTTGTCATCTTGGTGGCTGTTATCATCAAAGATTGTCATTGTTCTTTTTGATTCCTTTTTGCTTTCACTTGACAGGACTGTCCTTACTCTTTAAATGACTACTGCTGCTCATAATCATTAGAGTGTTTTTTGCCCAGTGTTTCACAATCATGCATCATCCCATTGTGTTAGGGCAGTATGTTTTTGTGCTTTCAAAACTGTGCATTGAATTGGTGACAGTCTAGTAAACTCTGCCATTATATTCTAGTACCTCTCTGACAGCATCAACCTTTGAAGCAAACTTCAAGAGAGCACACCTTCTACAAACAACAAAGCCTTCCTCAACAGATGCCTTCTGTTACATTTCATGACTTTAGCTCCCTTTTCTTGGAGGTTTCAATTGTGAGATCTTGAATGTTGATCAATGTATCTATACTTTGACTTACCTATACTGAAATTCTTGAAGCAGTTAGTATAATGATAGGATTATTGTACTTATTTATGCGATGATTGGTTTTTCACTATTTATGCTAGACCAATCTAGAAAAGGGGCTGAGTATTCTATGGAAACCGATTTTACCACCTACCAGGTTCGATTCTGATTACTTTAACTTTAAACTGAATTAGTATCAGTCTTATTTCTATTCTACAATATATTTCTTAGAAAATTGAAGAATATGCTCTACATAAATAACAATTTTATGTTAAAATTCCTTACATATTTTATAACTTTTGTTATTTCTTCTTTAGTATTACAAAATGAGAAATACTTTCATTAAGAATCTTGCTATTAGGGGATACTTTGATGAGATCCGTGTCATTTTTCCAATCTGTGTCAATGTGGAATATGTTGGCGACATTAATGATCAAACTGAGTGTAATGTTCCCTTTTTGGAATATTCTTTAAGAGAACATCACTAGCATCAATCCTGAAGTGTTACATAAAATATATCAACATAGAGTTACATAAGAGTTTGAACATTGCTGATATAGCAAAGAGAACACCAGAAGACAACAGTACAAATTTAGAATCTGTCTTAGTGATGCTATTTGTGATCATTTTATAATATGTTTAGGAAAGAAAATTTAAAGTCCCTTCTCACACTAAACATGTTGTGGCTTAACAAAAAAACATATATACTTACCCAACCCAACATCACTATTTTCTCTTGAACTAATTCTGCTTCATTGTGGCCAACAATGACTGTGCATTAGAAGCTTCTAGCATCCTGAGCTTGCAAAAGCCTTGGCAAGTACACTTGAAGCAAACCAAAGATTAAGATTGCATAAAACGTCTCTATTATGAAAAAATTTAGTGTACCACTCCAATATACTCTAGACAAAATCAGTAAACTGCTTCAACTTAAAATCCACAATTTTAACTCCTGAACAAAACACATTGAATTTATACCATCTAATCACACTTGCAACTATGTAAAAAGTATCTCTCACATCTCAAGACTCTCTTTTAACCATAAAATGTTAACCAAATTGAGAGAATTCTCAAACTTAGAAAGATCTTGGATAAATGAATACTATTTATCTTTGTCAACACATTCATTTCAGACTCAACTAGCAAGAATGTGGCTTAGCAGTTAGTTTCTGCAGATGAAATTACCTTCTAATACATTGAACAAGGGACACAAGAGGATTGCTTATCCACATGTCAATTAAATTGCATTTGAGAAAGACCTTAGTGGTAATTGAGAAGCCCTATAATCAATGTGAATTTTCCCTTTAGGCTTGATGTTGTTTACAACTTTACAGGGCTTTTAAGAATTCACTTTTTATGATAAATCATTGAGTGTGATCTGAAATATTGATTGAAAAACATACATAGTTAAAACCAAAATCAATCATACACTACTTCATAGATTGTGGAAAACTCATGCCAACTGTTATAGCTTCTTGTAATAAACCTTCCAATGTAGTCATATTAAAAAATGTAACATAGCATATTACTTTGATCATTTTTTGACAGTATTTTTTAATATTATGGCTTCTTTTAATAAACCTTAAAGTTCAACAATTGTTTCTTTTCTTTGCAAGTGTTCATCAATTTCTTAGGGTAGTGATTGCTAGCACCAACAAGATATGAATGCTTACAAAGCCATTTAGTTACATGTAGAGTTTATGCAATATATGATTCCTCTCGCAAGTTATTGGAGTGACTGTTTTTCTTATATAATGATGCAAATGGATTTATTTATTAAATATAATATTTGTTTGCTTGCAGGAAAATTTTTCTTTCACCCTGTTGGTTATCTTAGAGGAAGAATTCAGCTCCCTCCAGAATCGTATCAAAATCTCAAAAGATTGTGCTATGCTCAAGATGATTTGGAAATCCTATCGTTCATCAATAACGAAGTACAAGATTTAGTCAATTGTTACAATGAAAGGTTATCAACCTTTGAGAGGACCAAACACAGGCATGCAAGAAGAAGAAAGTTCCCACTCTAAAGCATAATTGTCCAGTCCAGACAATTGAGTCAACTTATTGTCAAACTACCTTGCCATGCTTGAAAGAGTTATGTTGGTAGTTCAGTATATTCCACTGGCTTTTAGGGATATGGTTGGTCATATTTACCAGATGGGATGGTCAGTCTAGTTGGTAGAAAAATGTTAAACATTTTCTCTTTCTTAGAAAGGAATCGTTTTCTTGCACCATGTTATGATGTACATGTTGCTCATGATTGTATGAACAATTTTATAAACTATAAATAAAAAAATACTTATTGGCATTAACTTTTTGAATTCGGATTATGGCACATTATTTTCTTTAGTTTTTATGAACATTATGCTTTGAGTATTCGACAACTGTTCATTGCTCCCAGCTTCAAAATCATTGATAATTTTTGGCATAATTTTTCCACTGTGTTTGGAAAAATAAAAATAAAAATTCCAGCAAATAGGAGGATGAGAGAATCTAGAAACATTGAATGTTGAAAACCTTATTTTTTTAATACATTTTTTCATATCGTCTCTAGAGAGACAATAGTTGGGATTAAATATATTGTCTCTAAAGAGACAAAAGTGAAATTGTCTCTAAAGAGACAAAAATACTTCTATTTCATATTGTCTTTATAGAGACAATTTTTTAAGACAATAATTTGAGACACTCGCTTAAAGACAATATTTAAGACAATACACAAGTTTTTCTTTTGTCTCAAGTTAAGACAGTTTACTTAAAAATTGTCTCAAAAATTGTCTTAAACCCCCCCTCTATGTAGTAGTGGGAAGAGCTAAAAACAACACATTCAATGAAGCTAATTTATTGGTAATAAACACAAATTAATTTTAATAAAGTTTATTATAGTTTTATATTTAATTAACAGTCATGATTTATTAAGAAATAACATGATTTAAGAAGTTTTTTTATGTACATAGATTTCTCACTTTTTTTTATACAATTGTAAACATCTCTCAGCATAACTACAAAGACATTACAAAGTAGTTATAAACAACAACAACAAAAAATCTAATAACACTTTTAAAACTATGGCATAAATGAATATTTGGAGCTCAATGAAATAATATTTTGTGGTGTTTGAGAAAATAATCCTCCCCACTTTCTTCTTTAAATTTAGATGTGAAGATGGTTGGGATTTATTCGTATCTCATATCCCTCTAGTGGGTACCTAGAATAATTTTATATGTTGAAAACATTTTAATTGTCGAAGAACATGTAAATTATCCTTTACTAAAATGAAACATACAATCGTGATTAGATAGTCCAAATCATTTACAGTTGTCACAGATGGGATTCTAGAACTGTGAGTTTGGTTTATTTAGGCGTCATCCCTACTCTCTTCCCTCCTATATAGCAAAAAAGGATACATGTGTTAATACTATGGAGTGAGCAAAGGAAAATAGCCTTCATTTGAGCATAACAAAGTGTGAGTGTGACTGGAGTGTGTATTCAAAACAAGGTCTAGTATCTCTTTTTTTTGTCAATGGGTCCTTAAGGAGGAATTCATGGTCTTAGACCATTATTATAGTGGTCTATATTTCTTCCATGTTTGTGGTTGTCCTCCTTGATTTGGGTGAGGGAAAGAAATTATTCATAAGTTAGCAATAAATTTGGTAAAAAAAAATTCCAAGGAAAATTGGAGAAGTTTCTTTAGGATGTAATATTTGGCATAGTGTCTATTCCATTGAGACCCATCACTCTCATAAAATAAAATGTGTAGAAGGAAGAAAACATCAAGGGTGGCTTAGTTCTTGAAGTGAGCTCTAGGGATTTTGCAAATCAATGGTATCATGTGACTAAGCTGAGTTGATGAAGAATATTAAGTACTCTTGACTATCTTTGTGTTATATGTCTATAATGTTTTATAGAAATTGGTATTTTACATTGTTAAGTCCTCATAGATTGTAGGACGTTTGTTCTTTGTTCTATCCTTTTTTTTATCATTTTTCAATCTATTTACCTTTAGAGTATGAAAATTTTGTATCTTCTAATGTCTCATGTCAACCTCAAACTATGTATTTTCTTATTTTATGTGTGAACCTCAAAATATGTATTTTCTTATTTTATGGGCTCCATCCTCTATAATGAGGTCTTACCTCTATCTTGGTAAGTTTTATACTCTACGTAGACATGGAAAATATACTGACATACTTGATCTCGACTACTAACATCATTTCATCCTAAATCATCCCTCAGTCTCACCATTTAATCAAATATCTTTATTTGATTAAATTCATCAATTTTCCTCTCTTAATTAAATAAATCATTTTATCTAATAAGTCTTTTTCTCTTGTTAATTAAATCAATCTATCTGATCTAATTAACCCTATGTCCATATTTTAATTAAATAATCCCCTTTATTTAATTAAAATCTCTAAAGTCTATCTATTAAATTAAATAAATTAAACCTTGTTTAATTTAAGCTAACATCAGCCCCTTCAGCTAAATAAATCAAAACATTTATTTAACTAAGTCTAAAATCATATTCTTCTCATATTTGATTTAAATAAATCCACAAATCTAAGTCAAATTTGTCACATCATCTAATCTCTCATTAAATTAATCAACCATTCATGTCCCATCCTCTAGCTTTGGCCACTTGCACATGAAAATAGATTTAATTCATTTATTAAATCTCTATTTTCTCTCAACGTAGCATAATGGAGGAATATTATCTCAAATTTGAATTCAAATCCAAGTGGACTTTGTCCTTCCAACAAGACATTAACTTCACCTAATAAGTCATTTTCCCTTGAGCCAAGTGGCATTTAAGACATTCCTTTTCCCTCTTACATGTCATTTCACTAATTTCAAATATCACCTAATTGCATTTATGGGCACATTCATCAAAATGTGCACATCCCTCAACCATTCTCATCTTGACAAGTGGCACCTTGCCATTGGCTGAAAGTTAGTCCCACATTGCTTCATTTTGGGCATTTCTCCAACTTTTCAATCTATAAATAAGAGGTTTCATTCCTCATTTCATCATCCACAACTTGAGTAGGCTTACTATACTCAAATTCATTGCAATATTCATCCATCTCATTGAGTTTTATAGCTAGGTTATGCAGATTTTATCTTGGAGCACACTTCAATCATCAACAAAGTGGATCACTCTTCATCACCAATCAAAAAATCTTGCATAGGATTTGGGAAAGGGCCAATTTCCACATCAAATTGACACCAACTCCCCCAAGAGATCAAGAGTTTGCATTGCATTTGAATAGGATTTAATATCTTTGGCTTGTGTTTGTTTATGTTCTTCATTTCATTCCTTTTCATTGCAATTTAAATGGATTTCTTGGGGAATCATGATACTAACTTGCATTTGATCTAATAGGTTGTTTGTTTCTTGTGTTTGTGTAAGTTGGGAATCTTGGTTCACATTTTGGTGCTAGAAGGAGGGCTTACCAGAAGTTCTAATCACATTTTTTTCACCAAATTTCGTGCTCTTTATGTTTTTGTGTCTCTACAGGGAACTGTACCACTGGCAGATTAGTGTCATAGTTTAGGACCATTGGGACTCCAGCGTTGTTCTATTGCACTGCTCCAAATTCCAAACTACAATTCCCTCTGTTTCCCACCAAGAATTCAAAATATTAAACTCCACCACTAAGTCATTTCTACACGCTGGAATCTTTCCAAACTTCAAACTCCACCGCTGGCTCAAATAGTGACGCCTTCATGCTCTCTGTCCATGTTGTAGAATGATGCTTACTGGTAAGCGGCACCATATAGCACCGCTAGAGGGCTTCAAACTGTGATGCCTTCATAGGTTCCACCGCTAGAAGAAAGTAAAAAGTGAAGTTCAATTTTTTATGACATGTGCCTTTTTCATTTCTGATCATTAGGGCTATTACTTGATTTCCTGACCTCTGTTTTGCAAGTTTGACTAGTTTTTTTGTAGGTTGACTTGAGAAAAGGTGAAGGAGCAAAGAGGCATAATAACATCACCATTTCATTATACCAAGTGTTTTTTAACACTTAAGTGTTTGTTCAACACTCTTAGAGAATTCACTCTCTTTTAAAGAATATTGTTATCTTTCATGCTTAGGACCTACTAGCTTTCTTTGGGATCTAAAAAGAACACTTTAATTTCTTGCTACAAAAGGGGCTTAAAATGAACTTTAGGACACAAACTCACTAGATTTCGTTTGAGGCTAACAAATTGAACAAGGCAAATTCCACATTTGATTTGGTGCTATAAAAAGAATTCACTTTTTCTTTGTGGGTTTAAAAGAACATGTGCTACTTTGTTTTGTGATTGCTTACTCAAACTAACACCATTGAAAAGACGTATGCACTTCTCTCATGCCTCGCGGCGATCTTGAGAATCAAAAGGATTTTTGGTTGTCTTAGGTTGGGACAAAGTGATTTCCTCCACACTTTATTTTGGGAACTAAATTGAACAAAACATCTTGCGAGTGTGAGTCAAACCTATCGCGTGTATTCTCTCTTTGTTTCTCAACAAAGATTGATCAAGTTATGGATATGTTTTCTTGATATTGTTTATCTTAGAGGGCCTGCCTTGGGGAAAAATTACTCACCCAAGGAAATAACTCAACCGGTAACACTCTAAAGCCAAGAGTATTTCCAACCGGGATATAAAAGTGGGTACTGGAACAAAGGTCAGTATCACACGATTGGGTCCGACGAGAAGGGCGGAAATGGTCTCTCACCTCGATGGGTCAACTCCTACGAACGGAAAGTCCAAATTAAAACCCTTGTTGTAGAAAGGCCAAAATCCCTATCTATTTGTTGGTGCAAGAACGGTCATTCTGAAGCCGCCCACACTTTTACAGTTTTTAGTAGAAATGGAAAGTATGTCATGGAAGTTTCATGGGTGTTGATGTGTGGCTGCCTCATATAAGTGAGTGTCATGGAGGGGAGCTAGTGGGGTCAATCATCTAACCATTCGCTAAAAATAAGCGTAGTTGGACTTATCCAAGTGGAGACTCAACAAATACAGTCTTTCATATCCATAGGATTGTGCATGTTCTTGGTTACAAAACACTTTTCTTGTTCGAAAACATTTGGAAACAAACATTTAACATTTGTCATCAAAACTTCAAACCCTTTAGGAAGCAAATACAATTGACCAAATTCATGTGTTATTGCTTGCCCTTGGAATTCTATCCTTAGAGGTTTCTAAACACTTGGATTCATATCTTAATTTGCTTACTAAAGTTAAAAATAGGTAACCCTTGCCTTGATTTCATCAAAATTCCACATGATATACCTTGTGGAATGAGAAGGAGTTGAGACATTGGACATCTAGTTTAAAAAGCTAATCAAGAAGTGTTTGTGGTAAAACAATGTCATTAAGCAAAGACTAAAAACAATTGACTCCCACACATGTATCTTCAATGATTTCACCCAAAATCAAGATCAAGAAACTGAAGGTAAAAGCTCTTAGTCTAAAAGAACACCAAAAGTGTCTCTCAACGCTATACAAATTCAGATGAAGACTTCTTTTTAACTTTTACAAGAAAGATTCAAGAAACAATCCTAGATTGTACTCATTTTGTTACTGTCATAATCCAACTCTTTTTCGAGAATTTGAACACCTTGTTTAGAGAAAATCATGTTCTTCAAAACCGAGGTCTAGTAAACAAGGGTCCTTTTTAGGTACACCTAGGATCAAAATCAAACCTTCATCCATCATTGAGCATCAAATCAAAATCATTTCACCATCAACTTTTGAAAAATCTTGAAACCATCCTTCATGCTAGGCTATTTTGGCAAATCAAAATCATCAAAATCTTTGAAACAAAATCCTTGAAATCCTTGAATCAAAACATCAAACCATTTTGGCTAGGTATGTGTAGATACATCCTTCTTCATATGCTTAGTCAAAATTATCATCAAATCATCTTGTTTAGCTAGGTATATGTAGATGCATCCTTCTTCATATACTTGGTTGAATTATCATCTTGTTTGAATAGGTGTGGGTAGATGCATCCTTCTCCCCATGCTTACTCAAATTATCAGCCTTTGAACAAGTTTTCCCCTAGATAATCATCCAACATCTTGGGATTTATTTTTTCATCATTCAAAACCAAAGAAAAATCAAATCAAGGTCAATCTAAAAAATCAAAATCAAAACAAAATCCAAAAACAATCTAAAAGTCCTAAAAATTCTAGCATCTCCTCAAGATTTCTCAAAAGATCAATCATCCATATCATCCATCCTTTACACATCTCCATCATTTCACCTTTGATCCTTAAAATCATCCTAAATTGTCTCTTTTGTGCCTTAAGGTTAGATCAATCCAAAGAACTAGAGATTTGTCTCCCACATTCTTGAAAATTGATCCCTATTTTATGGTGCAAACTAGATCTCAACACAAGAGGAACATGGAAGCCAACAAAGAAACATCCACTTCAAATTATCTCAGTCAAACCAATACTGAAATGAATCCTGTTGGATCAAGCAATCCCATGACCAATCTTTCACTCCCTCAAGATCATCAAGAGGATGGAAAAGTGGAAGACCTCACACAAGATCCTCTTGGTATGACCCAAGATGAGATCAATGAGATGATTCAAAATCCTAAAAATCATAGGATCATCAACATCATGATGAAAATCCATCCCCAACATTACATGCTCGAACTAGTGAAACAAGGGACAAAACTCCCTTTGGAATACGACATGAACACAATTGTGGAACCACTAGATCAACATCATTCATACCCCCATCACATCAACATCCCTATTTCAAAATATCACTCAATCCATTCCCCAAATCACATCATCAATAGCTCCAACTCAACCAATCGTTAACAAAGGGAGTGCATTTCACAACGCATTACAAACACACCCTCTTGTAAACAATCAAGATTTTGATGTGTTGACAATCAAAATGGCACAGCAACAGTTAAACAGAATATTACTATTTTGTTTCTCCTGAAAGAGAAAGACAACACATGGATGTCTTAGCTCCCAAGGTCTTTGTAGTTGGTTCTCAAATGTGCTGATGTTGCTCAGTGGTCAATGTAATAGTAATGTTCAAGAGGCCTATTGGTGTTGAGCTTGTGGATTGTTCTAAGATCGAGCATGAATTTAAACCTACTTTAACTGGGGTTTTTAAAGAAACAGAAAAAGATAGATCAAGGTTTTGGTACTGAAAAGAATGATAATTCATCTAACTTAACCAGACTTGATATATTTCAAGGAATTGTAAACTAAAACTGAAGAACAAAATTAACTTGTTATTAACACATAGTTGCATACATTCACATTGTTGATTTCCACAACAAATTACTAGTTACCATTTTAATTAAAACACAAAATAACACTTCATTCCTTGAAAGCTTCTCAAATCAAATGATTAACTCAAGATAAATACCATTCTGGAACACAATATGAAGTAGGTTCAAGTCTGGTTGCTCCTACTGTTGGTGAAACACATAAGCAACATTTACAAATCTAGCACAATCACCAGTGTATAGAAAATCCATGTCTACATATTGTTTCCATCTACACTAAGAAAACTGGAAAGATACATTCCTTTCTATGCCGAATCTAACTCCTAACTAAGAAGACAAAAGAAGCTCCCTTTACTAAGAAATAGGATGCAGTTCTATCTCCTCTATCCTTCAGAAAATCGCTACTCTTATAAATCTATATCTAAAACTATCTACTCTATTGCTTTTCTATTTATGCTAACTTTTCTTTCTCACTTCTAACCCTTTACAAAGAGGCAAGAATGCCATATATATAGAGTGTACCAAAAATAATGTGTTGTCCCCTATTTTAGGGTTTACAAAATATCTCCCTTCAAAAGGGTCAGTTCTCAGATCTTTTGAATAAAGTTGGTTCTGCATTAAATGCGCATCCCTGTTGTCCATATTGGTGAAGGATTTCCGCCAAGAGAAACCTTTAGATCTTTTGCAACCACCGCATTTACTTCTGGCCTCCGTGTCCATCTTCGAACTCCAGTGGAGCTGCTTTGAATGCCCTAAAATATCATCATTAATGTCGATGTCTCTCTTTCTAGTAGCAAATCCAGCTGGCACTGTGACTCACGGTTTCCTCCCCCTTCCTTCAGCCTTCTTCCTGCTCTAGATCTTTCTGTGCATTGATCGTCTTCTGGAAGCAACACCAAACTTTTCATCAGATCCCCACACCAGTGTTTTTCGATTGCTCCATCAGCTCCTTCATAGAGCGAATCCATGCCTGTTGCATTTTGTTGACCTTCCTCTGGTTTGTAGCCGATCGGTCAAACTATCCAGGATTCACCTTTAGTTCTATTTGATTAGGAGAACATATTCCACATGGGATTCTCGGGCTATCAAAAGTTGTTGACACCAGATCATATGTTGGTGAGACACCATCGGGTCGGTGAGACATCACGGCGGGCTCCATTAGTTACACTAAAGGTTTAAAAACAATCGACAAGACCATCGCTAGTCAGCAGGACATCATATCGAGCTCCTCCGATCTCCTCGAGCTCATTCTATTTTGGAAAAACCCTATCGGGGTCAGCGAGACAGAACGCCAAGATCATTCCATGTCGGCGAGACCAGATTCCCTCACCGAGACATTACACCAAAGTCACATCCTTTCGCCGAGAGCTCATTTCATTTCAGGGAGACTTTGCTTGGTCGACGAGACGTTACACCAAGCTCAACATGCTACACCGAGGGTACAAAATATGTCGACGAGACCCTACCAGGTCGGCAAGAATTTTCTCTGAGGCCTTCATCTTTCAACGAGATTCCTTGAGAAATATAATTATGTACACGAAGTAATCTTGCAAAACTAGGTCTCGATTAGTCCCCAGAAGCGTATAAAATATATTATAATAAAATAAACTATTACTTATGATTTCATTCAATTTTTACTGTGCCTTCAACTTTTAGACAAAAGGAACCCAACCCTAGCGAGGAGGTATATGCAGGATCATCATGGAAAAAACAAGCCCTTAAGTGGCAAAAAATTTAGAAAAACCAAAGGTAGGAAACTTGATGTAAAAATTTGAATAAGTTATCTATATTATTTCAAAAATATGTAAGAATAGAATTTGTAGCAAATTGAATGTAGTTTCTAAACTAGTAGGTTTACTTAAAAAAAAAAAAAAAAAAAAAAAAAAAAAAAAAAAAAAAAAAAATCTATTTGGGTGAAAATTTGAAATTTCAATGCAGAGTAGTACTTAAATTTGAGGGAAAATAAGAAGTAGGTGTATGTCGACCACCCTAACCACAATAAAGTAAATATTTTTTTATAAGATTTTTTATATAAGTAGAGGACTAGGTGTTGGATGTGATGCATAATTTTTTGTAATTTTTTCCAAGTAAATAATTAATTATGATTTTTTTTATTACAAATTTTAAAAATATAAGCTTCATTATGTCTAACCACCACCTTAACTTGGTCAAAACTTCATGAAATTTATTTTTCTTTTAATCCTATATTATGTAGGCATAGAATGTGGCTAGCATGTTTGATTCAAAATGTGATACTATTTGAAAGTTATAGATGTTTTCAATTAGCCTATCAATTAGGACTTAATTAAATTAATTCAAATAGAAAAATGAATAATAATTATTTCTTAAATTCAAAATATAACATAATTTATATTGGTGGAAATCGAGAATCCTTTAAAAACTCTTTTTTGTTTCATCAGTTTTGGGTAAAAAAAAGTTGTTAATACATACCCTACAAATACCACAATATTACCCACTTTTTATTACATCATGATCCTGCACATACGTACAGGGACAAAGCGAGGAGCGAGTAACACCTACCTTCAAAACTTGCAGGGGCGGGGGCGGAACTAAATCCGAGATATAAACTTCTTCAAAGTTTCAGTTTCGGGTTTGATCCCAATCCCGTCTCCGACAACATACCAAGAGACGACCAAAAGAATGAAAAAGAAAAGGGGAAAGGAAGAAGAAGACCCCACGACCAAACAAGAGGGAACAAAAAATAAAAGAATAGGACATGCAGAACCGGGATCGGAATGGAACCCGAACCTGAAACTTTTGAAAGTTTTAGGGTTCGGTTCCAGTTCTGGTTTCGGGTTCGCCAGAACAAAACGAAAAGATGCATGAGATAGAAAAATAAAAGAGGCGGAACCGAGACTGTGGAAGGAATAGAAAATAGAACTTAGAAGGAATTCCAAGTTCGGTTTCTATTATGGTTCTGGGTCTGCCAAAACAAAAGAAAAATGCCTAAGGTCGAAAAGAAAACACCTAAGGCACAGGACACAAAACCAAAGGACGAAAATGACCGACCACAAGAAATAAAGGGAAAGGCGGAGTCAGGGTCGGGATGGAACACAGATCGGGAACCTTGAAGAGTTCAATGTTTCGATTTAGCTCCAGACCCAGATCTAACAGAGCAAAAAGGCAAGACCAAGGAACTATCGGGACCAAAACTAGGAACGGAAGAAGACCGGAACTTGGATGAAAATCCAAGTTCGATATTGGTCCCGGTTCTGCATCCGACAAGACAAAGAAAATGCCCAAGGTAGAAAACCAAAGGCCCAAAATTACAAAAGGACAAAGGGGGACCCACTTTGTTCCACAACAAAGTGGGGGTGGTTATGCAAGGAATAATAGGATGCAAACACCATCTTGGGGCAGACCATACCCCAAAATCCATTACATGCATACGTTCCCCTCACTTTTCATGATCCCAATGACCCATCATCATCATCCTATCAAGAAACACCACAAACCTCTCTCCCCATAACCTCACAAGGAGAGGGCGACATATTTGGACCAGGGGGCATTTTTGACACTACACCATTTCCTCAAGAGGTCACCCCCTCACATTTCCACCACTTCCACCATTGCCATCAATATCTGCATCACCTCTTGGTTTAGGACTTCCCCCTTTACCAAGCATCAATCAACAAAACTAGATCAACCCACTAAGCATCAGTCCAAATACTTCCACTTTGCCATCAATATCGCAACAACAAATGGCAACCATCTTGATAATGCAAACCACCACCATCACATCATCAACCATCCCCCAAACATCTCAAAACATGGTCTCTCAAGGACCAACCATATCGATCACACCATCTACCACTCAAAACCCAATCATGAACACGACGGTGCCTCTCATCACCACAACAAGCACCATTCCAAACCCACCTCCACCACCACCAACACCAAACTCGAACACATCACTACCAATACAGTATTATGTTGCAAGCCGCTCAGCGAGATGCTTATCAAAAGGCATTATAGCAAATCCAAAACCGCCAAGCCGCACAGCTAGCCACCCAAGCTTCCCAAGCTACTCAAGCTACACAACAAGCACAATAGGTTGCACAAGCCCAAGCCTTATTGCAACAACAACAAGTCGCTCTAGTTGCACAGGCAGTGCAAGCTGCTCAAGCCACATAGATTGCACAAGTTTCTGCTCAAGCACAAGCACAGGCTCAAGCCCAAGTGCAAGCTCAAGCTCAAGCGCAAGCCCAATACCAAGCCCAACAAGCACAAGCACAATATCTTTCCCAAAAACAAGCAACCCAGAAACAAGCATACCAACAAGCATTGAAACAATACTAAGAGCTCAGCAAGAAGCAGCTCAACTACCAGGCCAACAACAAGCATTGTTGGCACAACAATAACAACAAGCTCAGGAAAATGCACTAATAGCACAGCAGCAATAGGAACAACAACAAGCGTTGTTGGTACAATAGCAATTGCAAGTATACTTGGCATAACAGAATATGTGAACACCATCCATCAACATACCAACCAATCCACCCATCCCACTGACAATTGAACCACATCAGAACACTTTCATCCCACCCCCTGATCCGCAAAACAATGGGACAACACAAATCAGGTTGCTCTCACAACAAATGCTTGACCTTCAATCAGCGTGAACCACGAGAACACCCAGCAACTTATGTCCTTATCCATTTGATAGGAGCCTCGTAATGAAACCTTTCCCAAAGGTATTTGAGATCCCCAAGTTTGACAAATACCTTGGGACGGGAACCCTAAAAATCACATCAGGGAATTCCAGGTTCATTGCATGGAGGTCGCATATGACAATACCTATTCGATGTGGTTGTTTCCTAGAATTTTGGCTGGCCATGCTATGGAATGGTTCTCTAGGCTACCTCAAGGCATCAAGACATTCCAAGAAATCGTAGACGCATTCATCAAAAACTACGCATGCAATATCGCTATGGATGTCAATCTAGAGGAACTATTAGCTCTAAAAAAAGGGGAAAATGAATCATTCACTTCATTCATACAACGATGGTGATCCAAGGCCAATTGGAGCAAATGGGTCATGCCTGAGGAACAAAAAGTGTGCACCATCATATCCAACCTTGAGTAAACCTTGGCTTTCCATCTCAAAGTGCAAGGCATCACAACATACAACCAATTGATCTCCAAAGCACTCAACATTGAACAAGCCCTTATGACACAACCTGGAGGATCAACCACATATCCTGAACAACAAAACAATCGTCCATCCACAAGTTACAATGAAAAACCTTGCACATGGGCAAGAAACAAAAATATTACCAATGATGGTATTGTGGATGCCAAAGTTTTCATCTTCGCCCCTCGGCAAAACACATCTGCACCACAACAACAACCCCAAAACTATCACCAAAATAATCATCAAGCAAATACAACAACACAACAACCAAACAATCAAGCAATCAACAACATCAACGATCAAAGAGGACCAACTCAATGAAACAATAATTCTCCCAAGTGGAAGTACACCACCCTTGGGGAACCACTCAAGGTCATCATGAAGAAATTAATAGGCGAAAATATCATCAAAGCTTCCACTTATGAGAATTACGAGGAACCATATGTAAAACCACCATGGTACAATGAAAATCAGCTCTATGACTTCCACAAAATCAAAGGGCATACCACTAACAGTTGCATGAGGTTAAAATACCTAATCCAAGACCTCATTGATCAAAAAATCATAAATGTGGAACAGCCAGCAAGAAATCAAAACCTCAAAATATACACAAATTCGATGCCTAACCATAACAATAAAGGGAATAATAACATTGATAAGGGGAAAGGTACCTTCAAGAGCGTAAATCATGTGTACAACCATGTCGTCACATCCCTAGATGACTATTGTGCTACCATCACCATCAAAGGAGCCCATGTCGATTGTGGAGTCACCACAAGAGGCGACAAAATTGCCATTATAGGATCATCCCAGCCAAATAGAGCACCCACGCCCAACCCCAGATCTGTTCCTAGTGGTTACAATGTCCTTGATCAACTAAAAAGAACCCCAGCACAAATCTCCATCATGGAGTTGCTAAAAATTTCATCTGCCCAAAAGAAAATCCTTGAGGAAGCATTGGCTTCATCAACCATCCTCTTAAATCTTGATGCAGAACAATTCCAAGATATGGTCGGAAACATCATCACCCCAAATCTCCTTGCATTCTTTGATCAGGACTTTCCCACTCAACCATCTCATAACTGTGCACTCCATTTAGAGGTCCTAGTACAGAAAAATAAAGTCAAGCGAGTCTTGGTGGATGGAGGTGCAGGCTTGAACATTTTTTCCCTCAAGCTCATTAAGAACCTAAAAATCTTAGAGGATTCCATCAAAAAAGGTAAAGGTATTACAATCAGAGCATATGATGATCAAGAAAGAGTGTCCCAAGGCACAATCCAAATCCCTATTCAAGTAGGGCCAGCTATCATGGAAACTACCTGTCAGGTCGTGGACCTTGACTTGCCTTATAACATTCTCCTGGGACGTCCATGGATCCATGCAATGCAAGCAGTAGCACCAACCTTCCATCAATGTGTAAAATTCAATTATGAAGGACAAGAGGTCACCATCCATGGAGATCTTGAACCATTCTCCTACTGCAAGAACCTAGAGGTAAAATACTACAAAATTCCTCAAGTGCCTAAAAATTATGAAGGTCCATCAACACCATACATTGATCCAGCCACTCTCACTTCCACTTCTGTGACAAAGACACCCACCATCCCCAACATCTCTAATATCAAAATTATCATCCAGGACAATGGTTGCAAAAACTATACAATTCCCAAAAATTCTTTTGTGGTAGGAGAGTTACCACAATCTCCTAGATCATGAGGACATCTGCAATCAAATGAAGCCTCCACATCCCAAACATCCCTTGAAGAATATCCCAACTTCAGAAGTTGGGGAGATCTTGGCTAAGAATTCATAGAGGAGGACCCATCCCACCTCCTATATCAAGATAATAGACCAACAACCAATCTACCAATGGATGATAGCAACAAAGGTTTGCAAATGATGCTTGCAATGGGTTATGACAGAAACCAGAGACTGGGGAAAAATGACAACAGACTTCTAATACCCCTCATCCTAGAGACACAAATGAGAAATATTGGCCTTGGATGTACCCCTCCAAGTATAACCATACATGGCCAAAATCCCCCAGTTAGGAAAGTCAAACCTCCTTAGCAAACGCTAACTGAACTTCGCTTACCCGTATCTACAGGTTGAGTCATAGACAACTTCACATTTGACATAACTAAAATTTGTAGTAGTAGTGATGACAAAGATCCTATAAACAACCTACCCATGCTCTTTGAGGACACTGCCCTTCTCATGATTAGCACCCTATCCTATGAGTCTGAAAACTAAAACCATGAAATCCGTCTAGTCTACCCACAACTCATCTATTACGACCAACGAGGACCACCAATTCTGGACACATTCAAAAATGATGAGGCACTCTCATAATTCATGGGACTAGAGGATAATATTTCATATGGGGATCACAAAGCAGGATTCATCATCGAGCTAGATACACATGCATATTATGGGGAAACGATTGAATCCCTCAGTCGTAAAAGCAAAAAACTGAGAATAATCTCTAGGTCCTTGAGTGAAAACCACATTGTGGCACTCTCTAACTCAAAAATAGTAAAAAGAAAGGACGCGTTTGACGGTGAAAACCTCTAAAAGGCGCCTAGGGATGAGGGATTCAATCTTCCTTCCAAAGCTTTACACCAAGAAAAATCAGCAGTCCTAGCCAAAAAATGCAATCCAATTAACTTGGGAACAGAGGAGACACTACACATCACATTCTATGTAGGATCATTACTATCAGAGGAACAAGAACTCCTAGCAACCTTCTTGAGAGAGAGATAGGTAAACTTTGCATGGAGCTATGTAGACATGCCAGGGCTCGATCCAGAAATTGTATTTCATCACCTAGCAGTATATTCTGAAGCAAAGCCTGTCCAACAAAAATTGAGAAAAATGCATCCTCAGATCACCCTGCTAGTCAAAATGGAATTGAAAAAGCTACTTGACGCAGGATTCATATGACCAAATGACTACCCCGAGTGGGTATCCAATTTGGTTCATGTTTCAAAACCTAATGGGGGCATCCGAGTCTGCACGAATTTCAGAGACCTAAACAAAGCATGTCTAAAAGATGATTTCCCATTGCCTAGCATTGACATGATAGTAGACATGACAGCAGGACATGAAATGCTTTCTCTAATGGACGGTTTCTCAGGATACAACCAAATAATGATTGCCAAAGAAGACCAACACAAAACGGCCTTCACTTGTCCATGGGGGACCTATTACTGGAACATGATGCCATTCGGTCTAAAGAATGTTGGGGCTACCTATCAAAGAGCCATGATGTTAATCTTCCATAACATGATCCACAAAACTATCGAAGATTATGTTGATGACATATTAGAAAAATCCAAAAAGAGGAGATATCACATAGCAACCTTGAGTACTATCTTCGATAGGCTAGAGGAATTTCATATAAAGTCAAACTCAACCCAAAGAAGTGCGTCTTCGACGTACAGTCAGGAAAGCTACTGGGCTACATAGTGTTAATGAGGGGTATTGAAATAGATACAGCAAAAGTGAAAGCAATCTTAGAGATGGAGGCACCCAAAACATTGAAACAGTTGAGAGGTCTCCAAGGTAGGCTTCAGTCCATCTGTAGATTCATAGCACAACTAGCTGACAAGCAGAACCCCTATTCTCACCTACTCCACCAGGGGGTAGCGTACAAATGGGATGAAAAGTGTGAGGAAGCCTTCAACAAAATCAAATAATATCTACTCACACCTCCAGTCCTCATGCCACCGATCCCAAGAAATCCATTAATCCTCTATGTGTTAGCAACAACAATAGCCCTCATTGCTCTTCTAGCTCAGCACGACGAAAACAGGACAAAAAGTGCCATGTATTACATCAACCGCACAATGGTTGGGCATGAATTAAACTACTCATTCATCAAGAAAGCATGTCTAGCAGTAGTGTTTGCTTCACAAAAATTCAGACATTACATGTTGGCACACAAAATCAAACTCATCACCAAAATTGATCCCCTAAAATACCTACTGTCAAAGGCAATTCTCACAGGAAGAATGGCCAAATGGGTCATGATACTATCAGAGTATGACATTGAATATGTGGAGTGGAAAGCAATCAAAGGTCAAGTCATCGCAAATCAACTTGCGGAAGCACCAATCTATTCAGAGAACCCACTCATATCAGAGTTTCCAGACAAATCCATCTTCAATCTCAGCATAGCCAATCACTATAAACTCTACTTTGATGGCTCATACACGCAGCATGGATTAGGAGTCGGTGTTTTCTTCATCACCCCACAAGGGGATTGTATACCTAGATCCTACAAATTGGCATTCCCTTGCACTAACAACATTGTAGAGTATGAGGCTTTAACCATAGGTCTGAGAATAGGAGTGCTATGGCACATCATGACCCTCAAAGTATATGGAGACTCTCAGCTGATAATAAATCAAGTGAATGACGAGTACCAAACAAAGGATGATAAGCTAATTCCATAAAAAAAGCCGATAGAGAGCCTCAAAGAATCATTCATTGATATCACATTTGAGAAAATTCCCAGAGCAAACAACAAAGCAGCATACGCCATGGAAATGATTGGATCTCTATTGGACATCCCTCGCAACGTCCCAAAACATGAATTATTGGTAGAGCAGCTTCTCATGCCCACATTCGAGGTACCAGAGTCAGAATTTGTGTGTGAAATTGTTAGTCCTGGTGATCCCTGGTACCATGACATTTATACCTACTTGCGAATGGGGGTCCTACCTACTGACTTACCCTCAAGCCTAAAAAGAACCTCTATCAAGAAAGCATCTCAGTTTGTCATCTTAGGAAACACCCTTTACTATAGGAGCATAGAAGGAACCTTATTACACTACCTAAATGCTGAGGAGGCATTGATTTCCTTAACTGAGGTGCATAACGGTATTTGTGGATCACACTCGAGTGGAATAACCCTAGCCAAGAAATTGTTGAGGACAGGGTATTATTGGCCTACAATGGAAAGAGAAGCACATGACTACATCAAAAGGTGCCTACAGTGTCAATAGCATGGGGACCTTATCCATGCTCCAGCTCAAGAGCTTCATCCCATCATCACACCATGGCCCTTTACATAGTGGGGGCTTGATCTCATTGGAAATATAACTCCCACCTCATCCAATGGTCACAAATTCATCATAACCCCCATTGAGTACTTCACCAAGTGGGTGGAAGCCATCCCCATGACATACATAACTGGAAAGTAGATATCAAAGTTCATCCTGAACTACTTAATATGTTGATACGGTGTTCCCCAAGCTATTATCTTAGATAATGGGACACCTTTCAAGAATCAGGATGTTCGTGACCTTTGCAAAAAATTCAAAATCCAATATCGCTTTTCCACTCCATATTATCCCCAAGGCAATGGCCAAGCAGAAGCTACCAACAAAACCATTTTGAAAATCCTCAAAAAGATAGTCAATGATGCAAGTCGTGACTGGCATCTGTAGCTAAATCCCACCCTCTGGGCCTATCGAACCAGCATCTGCACACCCACAGGCGCCACCAAATTTTCCCTAGTCTACGGATTAGAGGCAATATTACCCATCAAGATCGAGCTCCTGTCACTGAGAATATCAATCCAAAACCTTATCATAGATGAAGAATACTAAGTATCAAGATTGAATGAGCTAGAGCTACTGGATGAGCAGCGTGTAGACGCTTTAAATCATTTGCAAGTCTATCAAAACAAACTCAAGATGAGCTATAACAAGAAGATCAGAAGTAGGACTTTCTAGGTCAGAGAACTTGTCCTAAAGGAGAATGAGAAGAATGTCCCAAATCCGAATAGCAAAGGAAAATTTGAACCTAACTAGTTGGGACCATTTGTTATCACAGCAAGCTATAAGTCAGGCGCATATCAATTATCAACACTTGAAGGAGAACCTCTGCAGGAGCCCATGAATAGCTCCCATCTCAAAAAAAATTATGCCTAAACTTTCAAGGTATAGAACCAAAAAAACCAAAAAAATCAGAAAATGTCCTGAAAAAATGGTTACCTTGATAAAAACCTGGAAAACAAGCATCTTGGTAACAACAAAAAAAATCAGAAAAGCAAAAAATCCAAAAAAAATGAGGAAAGGGATTCAAAACAGTAAAGAGAAAAATCCTCCTCTAGTGAAAACCACTTCGATGGCACTTTGGGCAAGTACCTTGGTGAAAACCTAGCAAACATGCGCCTTGTGTAAATAAGCACTTTCCATCCACCAGGATCTTCATGACTCATTTTGCATTGCCATCCATCAAGCTTCCATCATCCATCGCATTCCATATCCTCATCCATCACCCATCTACATCTGCATCATAGCTTGGTCATGTATTCATGTCATGATCCCTCCTAGTACTACTCGGCCTATTCTCAAGGTCAGTTTGTCTTTCCTTTATCAGAGTAGTCTATTGCACCATGCTGGGGGCATGTTCTCATTGGATCAGATTCATGTATATTCTTGAGGTCTCAAAATCAAAAAATCCAAAACATCAGAAAATCCAAAAACATCAAAAAATCAAAAAATCCAAAAACATCATAAAACCAAGAAAATCCAAAAACATCCAAATCATATCAAAATCGAAAAACAGGTCGAAAAAATCAAAAAGTCAAAAATAGATGTCTTGTCGAACTCACGGGTCCTCCTAAGCCTTGAGAGCATTAGGAAATTTTGATCACATGATCATCCCCAAGACAGGTTAGTCCTTAGGGTCTATCATAATGAAAGTGACAATCCATTTGTTCATATCTCATCAATAATCAAATTTTGAGTCCGATTGAACTCGTGGTCTTTGGAGTGTATAGCATAGGCAAGGCTAATCTGTTGATCAGCTTAGAATATAGGATGAGTCTTTAGGTTAGTCTCTTGGTCAAAATCTCAAAACCCAAAACATTTGAAAATTGAAAATCAAGAAACATTTATAAAATCTCAAAATACAAAAAGCGGCCTCAAAACATATCAACATACCAAAACATCCAAATGTTGAAAAAATCCATCTGTCTCATCTCGCTTTCACCCACAATAAACATCGCTCATAATAAATCATCATCATCTTCAACCTTTGGTAAAATAGTTGGAAACAAGTCTAGCAAATCGAAAGTGAAAACTCAAAACGTCAAAGTCTCAAATTTAGGTCAGTAAGTAAATAAGTTGATCAACTCTTTATGTCAATAGCCTATCATCGAATCAGTCCCATATCAAAATCATTTGATATCATCATGTCCTAGGATGAATCCTTCCTACAATGGACATTAACATCAGGCATCACCGTAGTTTAGTCTCGGCTAGCGGTATTGAAGAACATTAATTTGTTTTTTTACTTTATCTTTATCTTGTTGATTTATCTTATTGCAATCATTCCAAGGACCTCTCGATGATGTCTAATCAAAATATTTAGAGAGATAGGAATGGGGCAACGATCATTATCTTTTATCTATTGTGCTTGTTGGATATTCTTGTAATATAACTTGGTCATTTGTGCTTTGCTTGGTTTGTAGGGAAGATGTTTTAGGTGTCTTATTGACCACATCAGAAGGCTCACTTTCCTATGTTTTTGCCCGAGATGCTTCAAATATCTGAACTGCACTCTGAGTAAGGTTTTGTATGCCAGGTGTGAACAAGAATACTCCTATCTGATTGTCGAGTCAAATTCCATCACACTAGGTACAACGCCATCCTGGTTATTTATACCTCAATGCATTGTACCTATGTGTGATATCAAACATAAGGTAATTAGCCCTTTGAAAATCCTAACTCCTCGATAAGCAAATCATCATCACCATCATCATCTCATGTCTTGTTGGAATCTTTTGGCTTTCTTCTATCTCCTGCTTTTCACGCTAACAGTGGTACCATGATAGTTAAATCAAATCATCATTATTATTGCATCCATCCTACATCCATAAACTGTCAGCATATGGCATATTGCATAGCATATCATATAGAAACATATATTGCATTTCCATACATATATTCTAAAGCATTATATAAATCATTCATCCCATAAAACATCTGCATCATCATAGGCATAACATAAATCATCCCATATCATAAGCATCATTTGCATTTATCATATCATAACATTGCATTGAATATATGAGCATTCATAATGCATACACGATACAACATTTTCATTCATATACCATCCATCATTGCATAATACAGATTTGTTAAGTCTAAGCATCTGCATAGCATAACATCCACACATAATCATCATAAAAAGCGCATAAAAAGATACAGAAAAAGAAATGCATCCATAAATCCATCCCATAAACATCATGGCATCATAAGATAGAATCATTGCACAGCATATCATCATGCATCACAATACATAAGATAGGACATAGCATATCACATCAAAATCATCATCTCATAGATATCATCAAAATATGTACTATCATTCAATACAAAGAATCATATCAAGTATCAAGTATATAAATACATAATGGCCCATCGAGCTATCAAAAATGAGCCCATGGGGCACCAAAAGTATCCTGTCTCTCATGAAAAATGAAGGCCTAGCCTTGTTGGCTGCTACCCTCGCCACCTGCTCTCTCCCAGTGTTGCTTTGTTGGCTTGTGGTTAGTCCTCTGTGAAAAATCTGGCACCCTAGCTGCTCTTGGCACGGCCTGATGGTAGTGCATCCTATAGTAATTGGCCTCCCGAACTGCCTCTCTGTAAGCTCAGAGTGATACTTTGTTCCAGGAGGAGGAGCCAGCCATGCCCTCTAGCTGCTGTCGGTGGCCCATCTCTGCTACTGCCTATAACTCTGCAGCCTACCTCTACAAAATGGCCTAGTCCCGCTTGACCCTAGCCCGATCTCTCTCAGCTATCAGTGTCTATACCTAGGCCTACAGCTGCAAAATTTTCCCATCCCTGAGATCTAGCTATAGTGGTGGCTACACGTGAGGCTGATCTTGGTGCCCATCCCTGGGTGGTGTCGAGATCCTATCGTGATGTCCATCCTGGTGACCCAAATCCTAATCATGTCGTGGGACTTCCTTCCTCTTATCTCCCTCCTGCTGATCCGGGAGTGCCTGGTCCTAAATTGGTTGATCTGGTGCCGACCCTCTGCCTCCCTGATCCTGAACTTGTCCTCCCCAACCTCGCCCTGCCCCTCTTCCTCGCACTTTGCATTGAGTGGATGGTGTCCCTGGCATTGTGAGTCGTAGAGGTGGATGAAACCAATCTTTGTATGCCTATGTCACTCCTGGATCTGCCTCTCCTTGGTTGTATGGCCAGGGCTAGGTCACCAGTTGTCTAAAGCTCTCTACTACCTCATGGGTAGGTATGTATTGGCCCCATGCACCCTGTGTCGTTGTCCTCACAAAAATGGCCACATAACCATCATCTAGCTTATCCTAAGGCTCCCTGAATTATCATTGGACCCTACCCGGCAGATACATCTCCAGCATGGTATGCTCTCGCCCCTGCATCAAGTGGTCCTGGCAAGCAAAGAATAACTATTGCGCATCATCGAACCATGTGAGCTGTCCAAGGTACGGTCGCCATCTGAATACTTGTAAATCTTCAAGGACCCTCCTCCAGTGAGGAATCTCGTGTTGTCATGTGCATGTAAATGAAAGGCCTCCCCTGTAGCGCCAAACAACTAGATCATCTAGCTCCATCGGCACTGGAATGACTCGTGGATGAAGCATGGGGATGTGCTCCCACGCCCAGATATGTAAAAGTGTAACTCCTGCCCCAAGTGCTTTGTCGTCTAAGTATGCAAACTTGTGTAAATTCCTGTAAAGGGAGCCTAGCAAAACTAGGCCCCATGCAAAAAAGTGTCAATCATCATCGGACCATCTGCTCCCAAGCAAGCCCCCAACCAAGACTGAAATATTGGCCTCGCCAACCTGGGGCAACAAGACCTGATATAATCGTAGCAATAACCAAGAGGTAGGGTGAGGCGAGGGGCCTGTAGCGCTTTAGCTTGATCTGGCCTTCATAGAATATGATCGCATTAGTGTCCAAGATGGCATAGCAGGCCTCCCTCCCAGCATCCATGTCATAAATAACCCGCTCACCATAAATGGGTAATCTCAAAATCTGCCACACGTCCTCTAACGTAACCGTGGCCTCGCCAGTTAGAAGGTGAAATGAAGAGGTCTCACTATGCCATCTCTCAGAAAGTGTTGTCATCATGCCCAAGTGTGTCTGCACGGGTGGCGCATAGGAAATATACTAGAGTCCCATCTCTCTAAGAAGCTCCTGCTCTCGCTCAGAAAAATCCCACAAAAGGCCAAAAATCTCCCAGGACCTATGCTCGTGCGAATAGATCTCTCTCGCCTCCTGCATCACGAAAATTCACCATGTTAAAATTCATCAAAAAAAAATTGTCTAAGCTTATCTCAGCGTTTAGAAAGTCACCCCAGCGTCACAACCTGTGAAGGTGTTGTAGTTTGAAATTTGCAAACTGCGATGCTAGAATCTTCAAAATCTCAAATCGCACCACGGTGGTGCACTTTGCCAAAGTGGTACAATTTAGCCTGAAACCCTAATTTCAAAGACCACCGCAATGCTAGAGTTTAAAGCATAGCAGTACATTTCATAAAGGCATCGGAGTTTGAAGTTTGTACTCAAACTCCAAACTCCACCACAGCGGTCCATCATGCGATGACGATGAACATGTTTAAAAGACCAAGTGGTCCAGTTTAAAATTTGAGCGATGCAATATGGCACCGCGCCTAGGGACCTAGTTTAAATGCATTAAATAATCACAAAAAATAAAAAACAAAGCTCAGGTCAAGTTGACTCACTAGTGCTCCAGTGTCAGGAAGCCTCTGGTATGTCCAGACTCAGTCAAAAATGTGCATCGGGAGCTGTCGTTGCGCCATCTCGTCAGGGTATCAGAGCTCAAAGCTGCAAAATCTCCTAAGGTTGAATGTGAAAATGAATTGGAAATGGCCCCTCGAGGCCTATTTAAGCCTAAAAATTAGGATTTTTTAACCCTATTTGGCCGTCCTGTTAGGGTTTAGGTCCCTCGACCTAGCTTTTGTCCATCTAAAGGCTGTTTTTCATCATTTTTTGCATTTTATCTCATTTTCTGGCCTCCTGGAGCCTTTCTGGACCTGTCGAGCAGGCACCTTGTCCACTTTTTTCACGAGATCATCCAAAATTCAAAATTTTCATCCAATCTCTCGAGGGGACATTATATCGGCATATTTCTCTCACCGAAGTAGCACTGGGGAAAATTTTTTAAAATCAAAAAATTATGGTGTTTGATCGAGATAGTTTATTCTTTGAACCAAGGTAACGAGTACTTTGCTTCAAAGAGGGGCAAACTGTAGACATGGAAAATATACCGACATACTTGATCCCGACTACTAACATCGTTTCATCCTAAATCATCCCTCAGTCTAACCATTTAATCGAATATCTTTATTTGATTAAATTCATCAATTTTTCTTTCTTAATTAAATAAATCATTTTATCTAATTAAGTCCTTTCCTCTTCTTAATTAAATAATCCCCTTTATTTAATTAAAATCTCTAAAGTCTATCTATTAAATTAAATAAATTAAACCTTGTTTAATTTAAGCTAACATCACCCCCTTTAGCTAAATAAATCAAAATATTTATTTAACTAAGTCTAAAATCATATTCTTCTCATATTTGATTTAAATAAATCCACAAATCTAAGTCAGATTTGTCACATCATCTAATCTCATTAAATTAATCAACCCTTAATTAATCTAATCCTCATTCATGTCCCATCCTCTAGCTTTTGCCACTTGCATATGAAAATAGATTTAATTCATTTTTTAAATCTCTATTTTCTCTCAACATGGCATAATGGAGGAATATTCTCTCAAATTTGAATTCAAATCCAAGTGGACTGTGTCCTTCCAGCAAGAAATTAACTTTTCCTAATAAGTCATTTTCCCTTGAGCCAAGTGGCATTTAAGACATTCCTTTTCCCTCTTACATGTCATTTCACTAATTTCAAATATCACCTAATTGCATTTATGGGAAAATTCATCAAAATGTGCACATCCCTCAACCATTATCATCTTGACGAGTGGCACCTTGCCATTGGTTGAAAGTTATCCCACATTGCTTCATTTTGGGCATTTCTCCAACTTTTCAATCTATAAATAAGAGGCTTCATTCCTCATTTCATCATCCACAACTTAAGTAGACTTACTATACTCAAATTCATAGCAATCTTCATCCATCTCATTGAGTTTTATAGCTAGGTTATGCAAATTTTATCTTGGAGCACACTTCAATCATCAACAAAGTGGATCACTCTTCATCACCAATCAACAAAGTTTGCATAGGAGTTGGGAAAGGGCCAATTTCCACATCAAATTGGCACCAACTCCCCCAAAAGATCAAGAGTTTGCATTGCATTTGAATAGGACTTAATATATTTGGCTTGTGTTTGTTTATGTTCTTCATTTCATTCCTTTTCATTGCAATTTAAATGGATTTCTTTGGAAATCATGATACTAACTTGCATTTGATCTAATAGGTTGTCTGTTTCTTGTATTTGTGCAAGTTGGGAATCTTGGTTCACACTCTATAGTAGGAGTTAGAAAAGGCTAGATTAAACTAGAGTAGACATGTGATCCCCATAATCACTACTTACTAAACAAAAATAATAATATAATATTAATTAGAAGAGATATCTTAAATACTTCTATCTAAAAAATGTCAATAGATATCAATTTGGAGTTATTTTATTTACTTAAAGTTATTTTGTTTTACTTTGAACTATTTCATTTACGCTGAAGGCATATCCTATTTGAAGAAGACAAAGCTAAAATTGTCAACCAATGGTTGATATCAGTCTGCCGACTATTAAACGAATTTCAGTCGTTCATTTTTCGCCATTTTTTTGACTGTTTCATTTTTGGCTGCTTTCCCCACCACTCCTCCAAATTCTTTCTCATTGGTATTGACCTTTCACTTCTCCAATTTGGCGAGCTACAACCTAAAAATAAGGTTTTGACAAGGGTTTTAGAGTATGTTTATTAAAATGAAAATTACCGCCAAGATCCTAATAATGAACGCATTTAGGTTTTAACATTACAGTATCTTGTTTTTTTTTTTTTAAATAATTGTTTTCATTTTTCTGAAAGAGTTATTTTATTTTTTAAAAAATTGTTTAATAACTAGCATAATTAATATATTTAACTTATATTTAATATATTTAAATTAGCATAAATAAAAACTTTATTTAGTTAAAAATTTTGATTTATAAGTTTATTATATGGAATGTGGATTATATTTTTAAATAAAACTATTAATTACATAAAATGATTAAAATTTATAATTTATAATTATTATAGTTTTATATGGTATAAAAATATATCAAAATTTATCTTAATTGACTTTCCAGACTTCTTTGACATACCCATTGCACACTAAGGTGTGATTGCTAGTTTGTTAAATTTATGAAAGAAGAAAAAAATTATTTGCTACTTATTTTTAAAATATTATGTTTAATTTTAAATATTCATATTTTGACATGTAAACAACCATCAAATTGAAGATAAAAGATTAAAAAAATGTTAACACGCCCAAATCATTACACTCCACGCCTCATTATCATTATAGAGTAACTCTCCACATTAATTATCATAATACCTTGGTTGCTTGTAGAAAGGAATTTGTTTTCACTTGAATGCTCACATGTACTGGGGAAAATTTAATGTATTGTCATCGCATACATCCATGTATTCACAAATCACAATGCAATATGGTATGGTGAATAGATGTTGTCGTTCACATTAACTATTTTCTCGTAAACAGTGGGTGATTGATTATGACGTGCCAAATATTTAGCTCTCGTTTATCCAAAGGTGACATATGGCTGCCGATATATAAAAGTCAGAGCTAAAATGGCATTTGAGCTTTTATTAGATTTTGCCAATATGCACACATTCAAAAGATTTTGAGCAATGGCAGCCCAAGATATTTGCAGGTTGAGAGAGTTACCAAAAAGCTTACTCTACTCCAACATCCTCTCCCACCTTCCCCTCATTGATGTTGTATGCTCCTCAAGAAATTTCTTGTTCCCGAAAACTATATTGAAAGTGAATTCAACATTCTTCTCTATATATATTGAATTAAGAATAATACAAATAAACAATAATTTTCCATATCAATTAATAAGATAATGTAAGAGAATTAAAATGATCTTACTTCTAAATCTATACAAAAATTCTACGAACATATATACATTATGGTTGGCATTTAGACAAACCACATGTTTAGAGATGGTTTGTTGTTTGTTGTTGGTTTGTTGTTTCTCTTATCAGTTGTTAGTATTTTGTTTGGATTGTGATGCCTATAAGGTGTTGTAAAAATTTCTTTAGGAGGACTTGATGTACTTTATTATATGTTTGCTTTGGAGTTGTAGGAGCTCTTATGTATAAATGTCATGGTTAGCATCTAAATTATTTGCATATTCTTAAGATGTATATGTTATGTTTTTTATGACTAGATTATCATATTGTTTTATTCATTGTTATCTTTATAGATATCTAGATTATAGATGTAATTATTATAATGATCTCGACATCTTATATTTTACCTATGTAGATAGACATATGTTTACATAGATGGAATTTATTATCACTATGTTGGCATTCTAGATGTTTGTTGATTATTGTGTTTACATGTTTAGATGATGTGCATTGATATTGAGTTATTAGATGAGATATTACATGATGTATTTCACTTTGTACTCTATTGGATGATTGTGCATTGCTTCTACTATTATGTGTGGTATAAGTACACTCGTGTGTCTTAAATATACAAATAAAAGATTATTTTTCCACTTAGAGTATGCAAGTCTGCAATAATAGTTATATCCAAAATATCACTTCGGGCTACCGTGTTTGATTGCGCCTAGTTCAAGTGTGAGATGATTCATGATTTCTCATTTTGAATCGAGATCCAAATTGGCAACGATTCAAAAATCTATTTGTTGTGAAAGAACCCTTAAATGCATTTCAATGGTGATTGTTAACTTGCCCATTTGTATTTCAATTGTATTTCAAACGATAACTCGCTATGTTTTAATAATATTTTATGCTTTTGAGAAATCAAATCAATTGGGAAAGAAAAAGAAAGTTGCTAGTTAATTACATTGGAAAATATATTCAAGTTATTGTAATTTGTTTATTTTAAATTATTTAGATGATTGGAGAAAAATGAATTGGAACTTTTACTATTTTAATTAGAGAATTGAAAAATAATTCATGGCTTGGGAAATTAAATTGAATTATTCACTCCCTCTAGAAATGACTTAATTTATTTAAACTATTTGCTAAATTCCTTGGGATTTGGATTGTAAAGGAGAGCACTGCATTGCATGTGGATTGTTTCTCCAAAATTGATTGAATTGTATGAAACTAACATATTTGAACTCTAAGAATTGAAGGCATTCTTCTTCATTTACTTAGCTTTTAAATATATCAATGAATGTGTTGTCATGCTCAAATAGTGGTTGCATATGGCTTCAATTTGTAATTTTTATTATTGCATTTCCACTTAGCTTTATTGTTTATTTAAAAACTAAACAATTATTTCAAATTTTCAAATTGGAAATTTCTACAAGGAATTGGAATGGGAGGAAACTTGACTCAATATTTTTTGTTGTGAGCACAAAAGGCATGCCACACTCCAAGAATTATGAAAATTGTCGATTGGGTACCCTCACAAGGTGAACAATATTCTTACTCAATCTTGCAATCATATTTTAGAGCTACCAAGATGGTAATTCTTGTGTTACCTCAAAGATCCTCATCCTTCTTACTATTGAATTGTGTATATGATGTCAAACCTCTCTCACCATGTGTGTGATTAGTTGAGATATTGGTTACATGTGTTCATACCTATGTTGTATAATTAGTTGTTTATGTTGTGTGATGTGGTTTATCTCTTATGACAGATTATCATTTTTGTTTGGCATGTGTATGCTATATTGGTTGATCATATTTGTTGATGTGTATATGCTATGATTGTTATTCGTAATGTTTAGTGCATGTAGAAGCCATACTCCCCTTGTTTTGTGTGTGTGTGTGTGCTTGTGCCCAAATGACTATCTCCTAGCATTATAGGTGGACCTACAAGTATCACATGGTTGGATGACATGGAACCATCATTAAGGTCGGTGAACTTTAAGAATTCTTCTTGGAGACCCTAATGGATTCATGGTAGCTTATGCAATTGTATATTTCCCAATGTTGAAAAATGTGAACATTATAAAATGGACCCTTTGTTGCAACAATGGTTATGAAATTGTTTCTTATTAATTCATGATGGGGGTTATGATCCTCCTATGCTTAGGATGAGATCCTTTGAATGTAGTAATTTATGTATGTCATTTTGTACTTTTCCATACCTGCTTTGCTTTTCTAAGGGTGTTGGTATGTTTAAAATGTTTAAATCATGATAATTGGCTCTACTAGCTTTGGGTTTATTTAATGTTTTAAATGATGTTTATGGATGTTTTAGAGTTAGATCACATTCCACCCATATAGGTGGTGAGGATCCTATTATCGATTTTAACACATCAACTTCTTGTTGAATGGGCATAGCATTTTATATTACTTTCACCATATTTAACTGTGGTTGTTCATAAAATGAACTTAAAGCATCTTTGATTTGGGTATAAAATGCACTTAATGTGTTAGCAAAATGTTCAATTTTGTCATATTCATGTTGGATGGATCCATTCCCCCTTCGTTGTCTTGTGTTCAAAACCCCATATTGGGGTGGTGGTGATCATTTGTCTTTGGTTTCTCCTTGGAATGAGAGAGTAAGTGGAGTGTGTGAGCATTTCCTTTCCTCTTGCGTCCTTAGATTGTTTTGGAATCCCTTATTGATAGCCTTGCACTTTGAAGACATCTCTTCCATTTTGACATGTTTCAAATATCATGTGGACTATGAGATAGGGAGTGATCTCCTTGTTCACCTTGATTTTCCAATTGTTTCTAGGTTATTTACAAGTGTTTCCTACATTAGAGAAACCTAGTAGAGTCTCCAAGATGAGGTCCTAAGTGAGGATCTGGGAGAGCCCTTTTGCTTTATCTTTGTCTTTGGACACAAGTGTTGAACCTAAACTATAGCATGAGTTTGAGACTACAACACAACACATTGGAGTACTTCCCATTGACTAGTGCCCTCCATTTGTTGAACAAACATTTCCAAACAGTAAGGAAACTAGATATATGATAATTGTCCCCCTTTGTCTGTTGAGCCTACACATATTGACACTTGGTTGCAAAGTGTTCTTGATTGGGAGATATTCCCACATACATTGGTAAGTTGACTTTTGCACACAAAAAAGACCAACTGTTGTTCTAGTTGGAGGGCTCATAACTCCTAGTGGAGCAACCTCTTGTGAAGGTGTGTTCTTGTGTTTGGGCATCATCATTTTAATGTTATGAATTGGACTAGAGGTGGTTGTCCCCCTCTTCCTACTCCTTGTTCTAGAACCTAGCAATCATTCCAACTAGTCAAGGTGCGATATGTCCTAGTTGTCCCACCTTTTGCATAAGTTTCCCTTGATGTTGTGACTATCATCAATTGTGTTTAGAGAGTCCTTTTGTTGTGTGTATGAAAGAATGTAATCGTGGGTTAAGACTCAATCGTCATCATGATTATCTTACAATTTGTAAATCTTCACATGTGTCACTTTGCTTAGAACAATGTTGGCTTGGAGCATTACAAATTGCCTTTCAATTAAGGGACAAGAAAAAAGCTCACAATTTATTTAAGCAAAAGACATAATGACAATAAGCGTTGAAGGCTCTCAAAACCAATATAAAACATCTCCAAATGGGAAATGACAAAACACTAACCAAATACTACATTAAAATTTCCTATAAACCAAATCCAAAAGTATCCCATAATGAAATAAGAGAATGAAAGTTGATTAGACACCAAGTTGAACATCTCCACTTCATGGAACTTTTGTTATCAAGCACATAGCCTATAGCATTGTATTTAATTTCAATATTAAGGACATAGCCTATAGCATTGCATTTAATTAGAGGACTAAGAAGGAAAGGTAATAGTGCTAACAATTAAACTTTTGAGGCTCTCAAAACCAATATGAAATGCCCCCAAGTGGTGGGAGGCAGCTCGAACATCCCCACTTCATGATAGTTGTGATGCCTTAACAATATTATTAGGCTAAAGAGCACAACCTATTGCATTGCATTTCAATGAGAGTACAGGGAAAGGTGGTGGTCTATAAATAAATAATGGCAATCGACTTTTAAGGTTCTCAGCACCAATAAATTGTGGGTCCATTGGTTTTGCCTTAATATCGAGAGATTATTTACCCAATTTTCAAGTAATTGAAAGAAACCAAGGAACGATTTTCATTTTATGTGCCTAATTTTAGGCATGTGTTCAATTATTTTTGTATTCATGTTTGTGGGAAAGCAATTATAGACGAATAATAAAATGGGTTGAAGCTGAGAGATATTTCTTCAACATGGTACGATGATAAATGAATTTATAGCAATTGTGAAAATAAATTAATTGTACCCCATTTATCAACTCTGCATGGCAATTATACAATAGACCCTTTTCATTATAATTGTATTGTGGTTTTTTTTTTTTGTTCAATATTATTTTATAGAAAAACCCCTTTTAATTTTTGAGAGAAGATATCTTTATGTATTCCCTTTTCTGCTATGATTGTAAGTTGTAAGCTCAAGACCCGTTGCCTTATTTGATTTCTTTATTTTTGTGTATGTGAACCAAATGTTTTTGACATAGGAAAAAAAAAGTTTTGAAGGGACCCAGAACCCTTTACAATCAAAAACAAGGCTGCAGAAAGGACAGCCTATAGCCAGCCAAAAGCCAACCCCCAAACAAGATCCGTCAAGGTTTACATTTTGAACTACTCTTGTGGGAACAAGGCCTAAAGGATTTTTCCTTGCCCATAACAGTAGCCCAACCTTCTTCCGCACGCGCAGCCTTATCATGCCAAGCCAACACAATTTTCCTAAAAATGAATGCATGCAGCCTTTGTCTCAAAGATTTCATCACTATTCATTCGTGCAGACATAGACAAAACAGAGGAATCACTAGACTTGGACGCCGCAGCACTGGCCGCCAAAGATCCAGTCTCACGCACAGGAGGGGAAGTCATAACAGCCCCACCAATTGAGACATCCAGAGGGGATACCCCAAGACCCTGAGAATCTGAAGCAACAACCTCAGAGAAACTCTTATGTTGATAAAATTTCTTCTCAACCGTGTAATGCTATTGAGAAGCCGCATTCCACCATGTAGGACTTAAGTAAAACCTCAACAAGCAACACTTTTGTAACATCTATTTCAACCAGTATGCAGGCAAAGGTTGAATGAAAAATATCATGCGGGCAAAGGTTGAATGAAAAATATCAAATGATTTATCGCCTACCAACAAAAAATCACCGAGGGCTTCACCCACTTCCTCCAGAAGAGGGTCAATCCAAAAATGAAGGGGAAGATTAGGCAACCACACCCAAATCAAGATCTTATTGAAAGTTTCAAAAACAAGGTTGAAATCTGAATGCCAACGCTTAATCATCAACAAATATTTGTCCTCCCAACTAAAAAAATTGTCACATAAAACTATATTTCCATCATGAGCATTGTCAAACTTACCTACAAAAAACCCCTTAGCCATGGGGAAAATATGAACTTTACCAGAAATATGCAAATGTTACCCATATATAGCTTAACTTGATTCCACACAAACCTAACTATTCTAACTGGCAAATGAAAATTTGACTGGTGGATCAAATCACAAAACATAATAATTCTCCAATAAAAAAACATGCAGAATTGTAAACAAAGCTGGTATTATTTCAAGCTACCTTCCAAAAAAGAAGAATTTGATACATTTTATTCACTGCTTACCGTGCAAATATCACCTTCGAAGATGGCAACTCTACTCATTACTTAGCATCCTTTAAATTGCCTCGTTCAAAATGCCCAATTGGGTATGTAAACCCTCTATTCCCTGTATATGGAGATGTGACTAATAGGCTTTTTAACTGTTTGAAGAGCTGGATCGCTTTGTCCTAAGAGCAAGATGTAATATCCAGATAATTTTCAAGAAATAACAATGGCTACTTAGCATTCTGAGCCAACAGAAAATCAATGTGGAACCGAATTCATCCCCATCAAATCTTTGCAAGGGAAGGATTATAATTATCATTTACCTTTTGGCTAATCATAGCATGATATTTTAAAACTGACTCAAAAGACCTGACATTTAAAAGGATTCATTCAAACACTAAAAGATGCAGAATGTCTTTACCCAATACAGTTTCATGATTTTCTTCTAACCAAATTGCAGGATAAGTTTGAGATGTGATTGGTGGAAGGAAATTGGTCCTGTACTCTGCATACCAATACGACATTACCACTAGCAATCATTCAACCTATAAACTAAGGCTAATCTACTAGCACAATTACTAGTTCATAGAAAAAAAGTGTTGAAAGTATATAGACGCAGAGGATGGGACTGGAGCACTCTATCAAATTTTGACAGTTTTATCGCCGCTGCAAGAGACTAGCAACAAGGGAACTAACTACTTCCACTTACAGGATTCCACGCCACACCCCACATTGTCTGTGTGCCCTTCCAGCACCTCACCGTCGCTTAGCTGTACCACCTTAATATCCTCTAATTTAATCTCTCCCATCAGATTTCACCCAAACAATTGTGTTTTAAATCCCTTCCCTCATTTGTCCACAATTGCTTCAAGCTCCGTCAACTACAACAAACAAAGGAATCAAACCACGTGGTTATAGAAGAGAGAAATGTGACACTCTGACGTGTTCAGCCAGGATTAATTCTATGGGCTAAAAATGCTAGGATGTATTTGCAGCTCAGTCTCTTTCACAGTAGAACTATCTGCATAAAAATTGTAAAATGAAAAGAGCTAGTCACATACTGAATGGTTAATAAAGTACAAACTACAATATCTACTAAAGCTATTTTAACTTAAGATAGAGGGCTAAGACAAGAAGCCACAGATTTTTGTTTGGAAGCATCAAATATAAATAACGAATGTTGTAAAATGTTACGAGGTTGGTCACTTCACACTGAATTGAACCTTGGTACTTGCTACCAGTTCTGCATTTATCTTAACGTAGCATCTATCTTAATGTCACACTGTATATTTTCTTTGAAGCTAACTTGGGGTGTGGCTTAAATTTTCTCTCAACATTAAGATGTTTTATTTTCATATGGCTTCATTAGAAGGCATTTGATTCTTTTAAAGATTTCGTCGTTTATAGTATTGCAATTCCCAGCTAGCTGCTGCTCCTATAAAATCCACAATCATCGTCTATGAAATCAACCACCTGATCATAAAAAGCTCATCAATTACCTTCATAATTTTTTCTCAACAGAATTTGAGGCAGCCGAGGCAGCCCCCTCACTGGAACCCTAGCCAAAAGAAGCCACAATTCCTCTACCTACCACTATAATCCTAATTTTGGTAAGAAATACAGAATCCAATATGGGATCTTGCTGGCATGTGAAAAAATAGTAATGGATAACAATTAAGCTCTTGCACTGATAAATACCAACTACAATAAGAACACATAACAACATGGTCAGGCAATTGCAAAGTAAAATCATGAATTTAACTCTTCAAATAAAATCATGCATTTAACACTCTACCAAGCAAAGAAAAAAGTCTGAAAGAAAAGAGAAAGACATTCACACCAAAATCCAGTAACGTGATCCCAACCACGACAAATCAACAAAGGGAAAATACTTCAAACATTAAATGACACCCAAATTACATATGCAAGAGTCATTAACAAAAGTATGGACAACTCAGACCCTTAGATGTTTTTTCCTGCGATCATATTCGCATTCATTGAGAAGATTATAAAGTCATCCTTGTTGTCCATCGATCAAACACTGAAAACTAATGTTATAACAACTTATACGGTACACTGTACCATCCCAAATAATCATTCTGCAAATCAAAACTTGCAGCAAGATTGCGAGCGATGAAAATTTTAGTATTGCTTCAAGGGAACGAGCTACCTACACAGAAATTAGCATAGAGACCAGTGAAAGAAACAGAATTTTTTCTCTGGTACCATAAAACCATTCTGCATACAAAGTAGGAACTGCAAAATGGTCCAAGCTAAGCCCTTAGCTGCCTCGGACTAAAAAATAATTGCATTCTCAATCTTCGATATCGGTCATTCTCTACAGTTCGAAAAACTAGTATATTAACCCTCCTCCAGAAGCCCTTAAAAAAGAGTACCCTGCCCACTCAAGCCCAAAACCCTACTAACAAACCAGCCCTATGTGAAATAGATCATGTACTTTATGATGTAGCTTTGAAGAGTTATATAATGGTGAAATTATCATACTTGTGCATTTACCTATTTCGTGTTGTCCTTAATTGGATGAGAATGTCTTCAAGCAATAATAACAATAAGTATCATATGCCATTTAAAATTTAGCTCATGACCTCACTTCTATCCATCTTCAGTTCATCCTCATCTTGAACTAATTCCCTACAGAAAGACAAACATCGGCTATTACAATGATGCATTTACTTTGGTCTTTATGTGAGACAGAATCACACCAATTATCGTAAAGTGATTTGAATAGTGGGAGAAAGGATTTCACCACCCTATCCAAAGAGGCAAAGATTTATTTTGGAAGTACTACTTTCTAATTATTATACTAATTTGAGATTGTGTTTAATTAATTTTTGTGAATGTACAAATATGGGAAAAATAATAGTTGTATCAAAGCAAGGACTTAACATACAACTAAGTTAAATATAACCTTCAAATGCCACCAACTAGTTTGTATTGGCTCCTCTAAAAATATTCTCAGCCTATGTTGAGATATACCTGACTTATCAGGATATACATAAGAATATATTTTCAGCTCATGGAGGAAATTTAAATGGTTCATTAGGAGGCATCTAACTTTTTTCTTTGTAACATCCACAATCACCAGACATTAAATCAACAGAACAACCTGATCGCATAAAACTCCTCAATTTTCTTCCTAATTTTTTCTCAACAGAAATTCAGGCAGCCCCCTCAGTGCAACCCTAGCCAAAAAGAAGCCACAATTCCTCTACCTACCACTATAATCCTAATTTCGGAGAAAATTCCAGAATTCAATGTGGGGTCTTGCTGTTGTGATAAAAATGCTAATAAATAACACTTTAGCTCTTGCACTGATAAACACCAACTACAATAATTCAACACATAACAATGTGGTAAGACAATTGCACAATAAAATCATGCATTTAATTCTTACAATTTCATTAATGCTGCCTCATCAGCAACCTACCAAGCAAAGAGAAATAGGCATTCAAGCCAAATTTCTTTAATGTGCTCCAACCACTACAAATCAAGAAAGGGAGAGTCCTTCCAACATCAAATGACACCCAAATGGAGTATGCAAGAGACATTAACAAAAGCATGGACAACTCAGCCCCTTAGATGTTCGTTCCTGCGATCATATTCGCATTCATTGAGAAGATTATAACATCATCTTTGTTGTCCATCAATCAAACCGTAAAACTGTTACCAATGTTAAGAACTTATACAGTACATTGTACCATCCCAAAGAATCCCTCTGCAAATCAAGACTTGCAGCAAGATAGCGAGGAATGAAATTAGTATTGCTTCAAGGGAACGAGTCAACCACACACAGAAATTAACATGGAGACCAGTGAAAGAAGCAGAAGTTCTTTTCAAATAGTACATCATTTAAAACCATAAAACCACTCTGTACAAGGCATCAAACTGTAAAATGGTCAAACCTAAGCCCTTACACTTCTAATCTTGACTACCTATGCCAAAACACAATTTCATTTCTCAATCTTCAATATCAGGCATCATCTGCAGTACAATAAACTAGTCCATTTACCCTCCTTCAAAATGCCCTAAACGCAGAGTATCCTACACGCTCAAGCCATTGACCGTGATAATATCCATGCCCATGTAATATGGGTCACACACCTTACCTATGTAGCTTTAAAGAGCTGTAATGGGGAATTATCATACCCTTCGATTTTGGCATTTATTATTGTCCTCACTTCGATGAGAATTTTCTAAAGCAATACCAAAAAGTATAATACTTTTATGGAAGATTTAGCTCATTATCTAATCCTTATCCATCTTCATTTCATCCTCATCTTGTGCTAATTCCCTAACTCAAGATTATTATTGGCTATTAGAATGATGTATTTACTTGGTTTTTGCACCAACAGGATAACACTACCTATCATCACATCCACACCAACTATCAAGTATCATGTTTGGAATGTGATGTGTACAATGGTGTACCATGAATGGCATCAAGCCATTTTAGTTATGGGAAACAGGATTGCACCATCCTATCCAAGAAACAGAAGATGCATTTGTTTAAAGTTTTAAGGGTAAAAAAAACACATATTGAAAGTATATATTAAATTATAATTAATTACCTAGTATTTATGTTTAATTAATTTTCTTGAATATTCAAGTATGGAAAAAATGATATTTGTACCAAAGCAAGGCCCAACGTGCAACTAAGTTCGATATAACTTCTAATTCCACTAAGAATACAGTCTAGGTAGAAATAGTTTGTATGTGTCCCTCTTAAATATTCAGTCAAGGGTGCAACATAACTGACCTAAGTAAGATGTTTATAAGAACATATTTGAAGTTTGTGGTACACTTTAAAAGGCTCCCCTTATTTTACCTATTCAGAATTATTGTATTACAGGGTACTAAAACTACCAACTATTTGTAAGATAGAACAATATTCACCAATTTAAAAAAAAGCGACTAACTATTGT
>VDFB02264829.1:0-103561 GCA_007258455.2 Sequoia sempervirens | reverse complement strand
AGGGTAGCTAATGTGGAGCCGATAATCTCTCATGAAGACGAGACTACGACCTTGCCAACCACAGCCTACTCAGTCTATCACTAGTCTACGGTAGCCCTAATGCATAGACGAGGAATCCATTTTTCTTTATCTTGTATGTTTTACTACCCATCCCCCTAATTCTATTTTTAAGTTATCACTTGTTTAACTACTCTTACGTGGGTTCCCCTAGCACTTCCTCCAGCTGAGGCGCCGGCGCCCACGAAGAGCCACTCTCCCTATGACCCCTAACATAATTAAAACTAGGCAAGGGTTGTACTATCACGAATAACACATATAACCCAAAAACATAAACAAGCGAGGCAAATCCATCTCGCAATAGCTCATAATCAAAATGCCAATACCCACGTACAACCCTTCCAAAAGTAATAATAATAAATTTCCAATTCCAAGAGCACAACCACCCGGAATAACATTCACAGATTAAAAGACATGCCTCTGGAACTAGGGTTCACAATAAATAACCACTAAATCTCAAATACACAAGGTTCCCACACCACAACCAGAATAAAGGAATGCCATAATCAAAATGCACAAGAAAGACCGACATTCCCTAAGGTTTCACAATTTTAACAACAAATTTCCCACATCGACTATACTAACCAATAATCACTAAAGAAAAGGACTCAAAGCTAACTTAGTAAGATTGCAACATAAAAATTAAATCAATCCCAATAAACCAATAAATCAATTTTTATTTATTTTTCTTTCAATTTGCCACTAAATCCTAAACAATAACATCCATACTATTACATTTATAATAAATTTTCAAAATAATAAATTTTGTACATTTATAATAGTCATAATGACAATTTTTATTTTATTTCATTTTAATATAATCCCATTAACCATTTGAATCTCTATTTCTACAACCGGGAAAGAAATTACAATCAATCTTATATAATTATAAAAATATATATACACACAAAATATAAATACATATCTACTAACAAAACACAATTTGTTTAGAAGAAAGTATCTAGATCTTGGAGGCCAAGTTTTTCGAACAATAGGTCATGTGGCCTTGGGAGGTGGTGGATAAGATGCATTGGGACATGATTACTTACTTCGCTAGGTCCTATGAGAGGTGAAAAAGGTGAGAAAAAGAGTTGGATGATCTTCAGGCCATTGTCAGGTATGCAGAGGATAAGAATAATTTATTGACTGAAATTGATGTCATACACCAAAACTATGAAGAATACAACAAATAAACTATGAAGAATACTACCCTTCCTTCCTATCCTATAAAAATAAGATATGGTTAGGTTTAACAGTAGAAGGGGTGAAGATTGTCAAGCATAGAGGAAGAAGGGAAAGAGTTATAGACACTCTTGGAGCATGATGTCACCGAGGATGCTCATGGATTCTTTAGGCTATTTTACTTTTGAGATGAAGCTTGAGTTCTGTCTCAAGAGTGAACATGATCACTAGTCTGAAGATTTTAGGAGACCCATAAGTGGCTTGTGGTTTTGTAAAGGTCCTGTTCTACGATTTCTTTTGTTTTTTCTGTTTCTATTCTATTTAAGCTTTGGTTTCTATTCTCTTTTTTGTTTTATCACTGCTCATGTGTCCTTGGTTTACCTCTATGGCTATTTTGTAATGCGTACTAACCCTTCCAATTTTAATATAATCAAAACAAGCCAAAAAATTATATAGATCTGATTACTTCAATCCAAAAGATACAAAACTTAATCCACTTTGTAATCTTTTTAGTTTCCATTAATATAGGCACATAGCATGTACATGCACCCAATGAAACCCAAAAATCAATAATTCTAAAAATTTCATAGATATATTTATAAATAAAAAACCCCAAATCATAGAAGGGATATAGGATCAAAGGATTGCCCACAGCTATGCAAAACTGAGTAAAATGTAAGGGTTAATAAATTCTACTACTAGAAGCACTATGCTTAAACCAAATTCCCTTTTTTTTAAGATGATGAGATGAAATTTTGTGATAGAAAATCAAGCATTGGTTATCTCCCTTTATCCTCAACTAGAGTTCTTTAATTCCTTAGTGTGGTGTTATAGCTTCATGTCTCAGAATCTCCTTGGTCATTATGTATCAACCATTCATGTATCCCCAAGTACTCTATTTCCCTTTCCTAAATAGGGTGAAGAATAGGTATCATCTATCTCTGGATGATTGTTTCTTGAAATGCAAGTTCATTACAAAATTTTATGCATGCATTTAACTATTTTTGGAAAGTTACTATTTGATCTCCATTTGCCTTATTTATTATCGTATTCCTACTAATTTATTATTAGAGTATTTGAGAACGTAATTATAAATATTAGCTTATTAGAAAGAGTTTTCATTATAGATTAATACCATTAATATATCAGAAGGAAGAAATTGCTCTATCATAGTTTTCTCAAATACTTAAACATAAATAATTAATTACATTCTAAGGGGAAGGGTTATAAATTACGGTCTTAACACGCGCTTTCCATCAATATTTACATATATGATTACAAATTTATCAAATTGTTACCTTATCCATTTTGAATCAATAGAAAGTAGTAAATCGGGAGATTATAAATATCAATATTTATTATTATTAAATACAACAAGTGGAATCATAGGTAAGGGTTAGTTTTTAATTAGTGATTAAATATTTTACTTTCAGTCAATCAAATTATTTATTTTCTATATATTATATTAGAAATTTTATTAAATTAAAATGCAAGATTTATAACTTTTCAAAATTTGAAAATTATTTTCCTTCAGTTTCATTGGCTAAAATATTTTAAGTGATAAGGGTGGATTTTCAAAAATACTAAGCATAAAAAAAATTATCACATTTTTTGAAGGCATTTCTTAAGGATTTTTATACCAACAAGTTAAACTTTTATTGCATTTGGATGAATTTATCAAAAAAAAATTACAATTTCTGAAGAAATTTTTTTGAGCTAATCAAAATTTATTTTCCTTGACTGTAAATTAATTATTTTTTATTGTATCTTTATTTTACACAAGTTAAACAAATCTGGACATTCTTCATTCAAAAAATTTATTTACTTATTACATCTTAAAATATATTAAAAAATTATTATATAGTAAATAAAAAAAAATCTAACAATAAACTAAAATAGAAAAACCTATTTTTCCTTTATCAGAAACAACAAATTAAAATATATAAACTATACAATATATAACATCAAATATATAATTTAATATATTTTTTATGAAATTATTTTAAAATATTATATACTAATATATTAAATTATCGAGCAATATATTAACTTTAACATTATATTATAATATATATTATATTGTGTAACATATATAACATTTAATATATAATTAAACATATTAGATAATATTTTTATAATATTATGTTTTAATTTTTAATAATCTAATATATTTTTTTAATCATTCAATATATTTTAATTTGATTATTTGTAATATATATTATATTAAATTAATGTAGAATATATTAACTTAATTTTCTGATGAGATACAAAATTATTTTTATTTTTAAATATATTTATAATAAATTTATTTAATTTTATTTAAAAATTTTAAAACATTATTTATTCAAATATATTACATTTTTTATTAGTGAGAAATTCATTTTAACATTTGAATATTTTTTTTCAATAGAAAACATAATGTTTTGTTCGATAAAATATAATTACAATTTTTATAATAATATTATATTAAAAAATATAAAAAATTTAATTAAAAATATGTGAAAACTAATCATTTTCAATTAAATTGACCATTAAATTTTATCCCATTAATATTGGAAATCATTAATTTTAACTATATATTGCAATCCTTAGATTTTGATATTTTATTTAGATAAAAAATTAGACAATCTACATAAATTCATCCACCAAAATCTTTGAGATAATTAGGATCATGCTTCTTTTGATCCTTAGCCCTACAAATTTGGAAGTGTAAAAACTGTCATTTTTATTTATTAATGCTTATAATGTTGGACAAATAATAATTGAAAGGGGATAGTTATATTGAACTAATTAAACATACTTGTGCCTAGTTTCATTTTGGGTAAAAGAATTCGAATAGGAAGAGAAATTGTTTCTAATTATAATGAAAATGAGAAAGGAGTGAAGAGGACATACACTAAATCTGCAATGCAACAACTTGTAGGTCCATACAATACTTGCATTTTTTTTCTCTTTTTTCTTTATTTGATTTTTTTTGTCTGTACATGCTTAGTGATTCAATTTTCTATATGTTTTTCTTTTATTATCCCTTTATCTTTAGTATTGCTCTAAATTTTGATTTTTTTTATAAATCATATCTAATTTACAGAATTATTTGTATAATTTGTTTGAATTTTAAAGTTATTGTAATTTTTATACTCTACTTGTAGGGGTAACCCAAAGCAACTATTATAGCTTATTAGTGTTCAATGGATTACCTTTTCTCAAGTGAAAAAGGAATTTGTATGTACAAGCAAATAAATTTAATCATCCATGACTTTTTGATATAGTTTTTTCCTTTTTTATTAAACTAGTAGATTTTTATTTTAATTGTACCTTTTTTATTGCATAGATGTGGAGAAAAACCATCAAGCTTGGAAATTATTTATCGTTAAGACAGAAAGTTTAAATTTCTATATATTTATAAAAAATAATTCTTTTATACTAAAATATGTTTCTAGTGTAGATTTAAATAATTATAAACCCATCTAACATAAAGGCATTGTAATGATGAAAGGTTGATATCTTTCCTCATTGATTGAATATTTGTATGAGTGTAGTATAGAAAAATGTGTACCTTCCTCAATATGGGAATAATTAATGATAAATTAGGCTTAATGTCACCGTGCTCTAGTGTTTTGAGGTGTTTTACACATCCACATTAGGTCTTGGGCACTTTCTAAATTGAATCAACTTAACTTTTCCTTAATTTAATGTTGTAATATGAATTTATCTACATTTTCGCATTAAATTTTGGAGGCTTGTAAATCAAGTGGACCTAATCTAGTTTTTTATTGTGTGCTACAAAGTTACATGTGATTTGGGTCCCTTCTAAGCTAAATGGACTCAATTTTTCCTTAATTTAGTGTTGTAAAGTGTATTTATTTACATTTTCACATTGGATTTTCGGTTCAATTGCATTCATGACCTTTATATCACTATTAATAAGCCCTTATGACCTTATATTATGCATCCCAAGAAATTTTTTCATCAAAGACCTGACAAAATAAACATAAAAGTTCAAATTATTCTCTTCCTAACACTCTAGCATGAAAAATAGCCTTTGCGGGACCCATTCATTACCTTGGGTGAATGAGTCCGATTTGGCATATTTTTAAGGCTTTGAGTAGGAATAGTGGGTTTTAAATCAAATTTCTTCAATGTCCACCTTGGGGATCAAATCAACAGTCATAAGTGGATTTACTATATAATAAATCCTTCAAATCCTCATTTTGCATAAGAAATAAGAAACAACATACCTTCATGCCATCAAGTGAAGCAAGAAAGAGTTAAGCATTCCAAGTCTTCACAAGGTCATCAAGGTAGTTTAAAGGATCATTCTAAGCAATTCAAGAGAAATATTCTTCATTAATTGTGGAAAAAATTCAAGATCCATCATCATGGAAAGGTTTTAATTTCATTACATCATGTTCATGCTTTATTATCTTATTTCATCATTTGGTTTCATTACCTAAAGGGGGTTTGACTAAGGAAAACCCCATTCCCTAACAATCAACAATTTTGTTCTCTTTCCTTGTGTGATTGAAAATATATGTTATTTGAAGGATTGGAGATGATTTAATAATAGGTTTTAGACTTCTTGGATTCATCTCCATACATGTAAGGTCAAAATATTCACAAAAAGTCGCTTATAGTCCTGAAAACTAGGGTTTCGAGTCTAGACAATTCAAGGTACATAAAGAGCTTATAGAGATGTGTTGATTAGAACTTTGAATTTATAGAAAATAAAAATTGGATTCATTCACCACAAGTGGTGAATGAGTCCCATTTTTTTCAATTTCTAGTTTTTATTAATTTTGTATACCCTTTTTTGAGAAACTTCTTCAGAAACCCCGATCTAGGACTGATTCACCCAAATTGGGGAATTTAGTCTCAATGGGTCAAAATTTTAGATTAAATAGAATTTATAGTCTCCATTCAGGTCTCCAGAATTTTGGAGGTGCACGCTTTCTATTTTTGTAGATTTTTGTGTTGTTTTGTTTACTTTTCTAGGTCGGTTAGCATTTGTTTGCATATCTCAAAGTGTTTTCCAATTCGTTATCTTTTCCAAGTTTACACTTGAATTCAACCCCTCATTATACATTATTTGATCCTAAGAACAACCCCTTCGCAAGATTCCAATATCCTTTGTATTGAAATCTCAAGGGCTTGTTCTTGAGTGAAGTGGTTGGAAATTGGTGTTTCCCCTTTTAGGTCCTAAACCATAGAAGTGAAAGAAATCCCACCAATTTTTTGTCATTTCAATGAGTTAAAATACGAAGTAGGAACATATGTACAAGTCTTTTATAACAAAAATATTTTGTATGCTAAAAAGAAAATATCTATGTATCACTTTGGATCTCTGTTAATCTTTTTTTTCTAGGTTTAATGACTACATGATTTACTAGGAGTAGGGTTTTATGATATGATTTTTAGGTATGAAAGATGCTTGTTGAGTGGTTTTCTTCTTGTTCCTTTCTCATCATATATTTTATATGATAATATTTTCATTTTTAATTTTATAATATTTAATTGGTTTACATCAAAGAAGAGTCTTTCCTACTTGGATGACATGTGATATTCCAATTCCTATTTCTTTACATCTTTACTTTAAGTTTTGACGATTTCATAGACATTGTTGTAGGTTATTCTTAGGTCATAACATTAGTGTTGGGATGCATAATATTTCTATAAGTGAGGAGGCCATTGAATTTATATTGAGGAAGGTATAGTATTGAATAATGTATACTTATTTGACCAAACCTATTACATTTGAACTAAGATAGAAGATTAGTCTTGCATATTCTTTGGAACCACTTTCTTAATGTTGCAATCATTGGAATTTTTTGTTGGAATAGTTTGAATTTTTTAATTATTATGATTGAGAGGTCAAATATGGCTAGTTTGGTATCCTCTGATAAAAATCAATATAAAAATCCATGTTTGGTTTAAATCATTCAAATTCTATTAAAATAAAAGTGCATAAAAATTGAGAAATTTTCTATCATAAACCAAAGGAAAACATAGCGAGTCATTCCTAAGTTCTTATTTTTGCTAAAAAATTGATATTTTTTCAATTTTCTTCAAATTATATATGTTATTCAAAATATTTTTTCAAATTCTTCAAGAAAAAAATATCATTTCATAGAATAGGGGATGAAATTTTATTTTCTTTTGGTGAATATTTTAGAAGATTCTAAAAAAAAACCAGTCAAGTTGTGCACTTTAGTAAATGAAAACATTTTGTTATGGTACTTTATTTTCTAGGATTTTTTATTGCATTTTTCTTTGATCATTTGTAACAAATTCTTATTATCCATTTTATTATCAGCATAAGGGTGAAAATTCAAGGTTTATTGAAAATTATGATACAATTTGCAATATTAATCATTTAGATGTTGAAAATTTTCTATAAATTTGGTGATTTAGATTGGCCTTAATTAGAAGGTACATGTTGATTTTCTTTCAAGATTCATATATGATCTCTTGATCATTTCATTCTCCCTAATGACTATGAGTTTAATTTTAATCCATTAGGCTTGATAGACCTTCAAGACCTTGGTGGCTTTATAGAAATAAGTTGGATTGGTTATGGTTAGATATCAATGGGAGGTACACCATGTTGGGTGTAGTTGGAGCCATTTACCTTAATATTTTAGCAAAAAATGGCCTAATCTCAAAAGAGGTAGCAATTATCTGGTTCAAGATTGGAATCATTCCTCCTATTGGATCACACAACTATTGGGTTGATCTTTACATTCTATTGGTACTAGATATGGATCTCATGGTACTTTGTTCAATTCTCACCAACTTGAAGATCACCCCATTGGTACTAGAGATGGATCTAATGGGCCTTTGTTCAATTCTCACCAAATTGAAGACCGCCCCATTGGTACTAGAGATGGCTCTAATGGGCCTTTCTTCATTTATCACCAACTTCAAGATCACCCTATTGGCACTAGAGATGACTCTAATGGGCCTTTGTTCAATTCTCACCAGCTTGAAGATCACCGCATTCATACTAGAGATGACTCTAATGGGCCTTTGTTCAGTTCTCACCAACTTGAAGATCACCCCATTGGTACTAGAGATGGCTTTGATGGGCCTTTGTTCAGTTCTCACCAACTTGAAGATCACCCCATTGGTACTAGAGATAGCTCTAATGGGCCTTTGTTTAATTATCACCAACTTCAAGATTACCCTATTGGTACTAGAGATGGACCCAATGGGCCTTTTCTCAATTCTTACCAACTTGAAGATCACTGATTTTCAATCTAATTAATTTACTTTGGATTTTTATTTGTTATGATCAAAATATTCTAAGTGTACTACATGAGTAAACTTTTATATGTGTATAATTTCAATGTATAAATAGTAAAAGAATTGTTAATTTTATGTAATATATGGTTACTAAAGGGCATCAATTTTTTCCCCCAAAATTTCATGTCTTTCTAATTGTCTCTATAATACTCTAACTAATGAAGTGACTGAAATGAGTTGTAAAAGTTGCATACATAAAAGAAAAAATCATTTAAGATAATAGTAGGATCTAGATGTATGTTGTTATTGCTTGTGATCGAATAAATGAAGCTTTATTTTCCTCTAAAATTCTATCATTAGTAAACATTTCTTTAACACAAGGTTTCTATGGTGAAGATTAAATTGTAATTTCTTTATCATTTAAAGAAACCCCTTCACAAAAATATTCTATTTTCAATCACATTGTTCATCCCATGAGAACTTATTAGTCTTCATATATTTCTAATGCATTTTGAATATTTTGAATATATTTTTAAATCTAAGTTGTTTGTTTATAATTATTTAGAATTTAACATAAAATTCTTTATTATAAGTATTATTTGTATTCTAAGTATAATATAAATTACACATGTAATAAATGTATTATTACATTAGATGTAGATTTCAAATGAAGTAAAACAATTAAGTGAAGTATAAGGGGAATTATAGCAAAGTGGGTTCTTTCAAAATTTGATTCATTTTTCAATAGAAACAACTCACATTTCACAAAAAAATATCATGAAATAGAATTCCAATTTTATAATGTTTAAATAATATTATCTAAAATTTATAACCAAAAATATTTAGAAAATAAATTATCTTCAATAAATGTCATCAATTGTTTAGCAATATTTCAATAAAACTTAGAAAATTAAATTCGTATTAAAATTATTATCATAAAATATTATAATAGATAAATGATGATTAGTTTTTGTTGGATAAAATTTAAATTCATATTAAAATGACAATTTTTTTAATAGTCTTTTTTTAATTCCAACTATTGTTTTAATTTTTTTATATTTTTTTAGGAAAAAAAATGTTTGTAATTTTAGAATAAAAAATAAATTATTCTCACACATACACATGAGTGTCATGCATTATATAATAAAAGAGTATAGTATCTTAATTTTCAACTTATTTTTCATAATAAACTTATATAGTTTTCACTAAATTTTTTTCTACAAAGAAATTATTGTTTAAAAAATTCATTTGTTTACTTTAAACATAATAATACAATAATGAAAAATATTTTTGAATTATATCACTTTTAGTTCTAATATGTAAAATATCATTAATTTAATTTTTTTCTTCATAAGATGGAAAGTTTTATATTATCAAAAAATAGATGACACACATTTGCTTTGCAGGAGAACACCCACCATGAAACCCTACTAGGGACCTTCAAGAAATAGGGAAATCTTGGCCCACCACATAGCCCATCCCTAAACACTAATTGTAAATACTAATAATTGCTAGACATACAAACTAACCCATATACATCCTACCACCCTATGGAACAACCCAAATAAACCTGAGAATTACATACCAAAAGGGTGGCCTTAAGCCATGACTCCACATACAACATGATAGAAAAATATTAAAACTTATACATCATCATATACCATACCTAGACGTGATCATTGACATCCAAAAACAAGGATACCAAACCTTGCATGAAGCCATTTTCTTTGGTGAAGTGATCAAATTCTATGACTCATTCAAAGTCATTCATCGCCACCAATCAAAAGATCTCTATAGGAAGCTTACTGTGACCACCACCACCATTCTATGTTTCTTCAATGACATTCCCTTTAAGTCCAAAAGAAAGGGGTAAAGCTTTACTACCTCACCATGAATTTTAACCATGTCAATTCCTAGGGTCTCAGAATACCTCTTCCTAGAAAGGGATCCTTCAGAGTGTCATCCAAACCACCCAGTAATATTTTCTTGAACAACTTGCCTACTAACACCTTCACCTCAGCCTTTAGAACTTAGAAATTAAGGATGAAAGTCAAGAAACACAAGACAATATGTGCATTCATCTTGAAGTACTCCTTGTATTCTAAGTTCCCTTTCCCTAAAATCATCTTCACAACCACCATAGTGAGAGGGTCTATATTAAGCATAATGCACTTGAGGCACTAGTCTGTAACCAGCCTAAATGTATTTTGTTCATCCTTTGACTCCAAGAAGATTGGAGTGCCTGAATAGAAGCAAGCAACCAAGTTGAAAGACATTTCCACATTAAATTTTGATCACTCCTCCATTGTGCCTACTCTTTGCAAAATACCGACTATGAGAAGATAAGAATTTGGTGAAATTTATAGCCCTACCAACCTTTCAAATAACTAAGATGTAGCTGCCACCTTTATTACTCTATACAATGCATCATTTTGAGGATGCTAGAAGCATAGAGCTATCATCACTTATATGAGTTGGCATGTGATAACTTGATGTCAAACAAACATGACATAACCTTAATCACCCAAGAAATCTTCTCCAAAACCAAGGCCATCAAAATAATAAAACCAGGTGATGATTATGCTACTTCTCATCATAATTCGGGTCATAGACAACATATTAACACACACTCCCCTTCAACTTTCCATGACCCTACTCCCACCCATGAAGATGAAAATCCCACCTCTAGCATGGAAAGTCACCCACCCAACTACCCACTTGAGTTAAGGGAAAATAAATTAGATTCTTGAAACCAATTCATAAATTTAAATTCCATCCACCCCTAGATTTTACAATGCATCATCCTCTAAATTTGCTTCCCTGAAAATATGATTGAAAACCACCTATACAAATCTATCTAGAAGGTCGAAACCAACTTCTATATTGAAATTCAATTTCCATTGGCTTAACTTCTTGGTTCTGAGTGTATTTATGATCAAAGTAGAATCCCCTCCACAAGTAAGTTTTTTACCTTCAATTCTTGGCATAGGCGAAGATCGAGGATCACCGCTTGCATTTCTACAAAATTGTTAGTTACAACTAGGAGGGGAGATGCAATTTTTCCCATGCATTTGGATTTCTAGCCTTTGATTATACAAATTGCACTAGACACACCCAAGTTACCTCATGCTACACCATCAAAATTTAGCTTCAACCAACCAACTTCTAAAGGGCACCAAACAAAAAACACCCTTTCCATCTTCGATGTCAAACTTTCAGCCCCAAAATGATGAGGGGTTGTTCCATGCCAAAACTTATGCATCAGGCCATCCCATGTTGTATAGGTTCCCAAATTACCTTTCCTTTCCTTAAGTGAACATTTATCATCTCCACAATGCTTGCCTCTATTCTATTTAGTAATGAGGCCCTAGGAATTGACTTATCTTGGAAAATAAATATATTCCTCTCTTTATAGAGCTCCCAAAGAAGTAAAAATGGACTCATGAACCACAAGCTCCCAAACATTGCATTCTTCATGGGAAGCAGTCATCCCATGAGAGTAGGCTCTTGAGGTTATTTGGTAATGTTATATTTCACTAGAGCTTTGCACACAACCAATTCCAACAATGTTGGGTCTAGGGGTATTTGAAAAATAGATGATTGTATGTTTCTTTTTCTTGCTTACATAGAAAAAACCTCAGAGGTCCTAAGTAACCAAGCTGAGTAAACCTTTTAGCCATTAGGATCCTGCCTCACTTGACAACCCACGTGAAGATTCCTGCTTTAGGAAGACAATCTAGACTCCAACATAATGTGATTGGGAGTCGAGGACTCAGTCGATCCAAACCTACCACCACCCTATACCCCTCCTTAACATTATATATATATCACATCTAGTGAAGTGAACCACCTTAGAACATGCCTACCTTGTCTTGGATAGAAAACCCTTCCTGCCATTGCTTCTTCAAAAATTGAAACCTATCTATGATTGAATTCAAACACCTCTAGCTTTTTCTATCCATAGCTAGTGATGCCATCAACGTAGGTAACTTCCCACTAATCACACACCTTGCTGCCCCAAACACACTTGGTTACCTCCTGAACTTGGGCCAATTCAGCAATATCCTTCAAATTTCCAAACCCTTCCCAAGAATCTTCCCAAAATAGAGCTTCACGACCCCCTCTAATTTCCAAAGTCTATGACTTAGAATCAAATGACAATAGCTGCAAAGAATGTTCCAAATCCTTTATCCTTTTGGAAGGGAGTTCATAGTGAATATGTTGTCTTCTTCTTCATCTAAGTATTTTTCCTTCAAATCTTCACCAACTTCATCTCTGGCTTAGAATGAATTGCACAAACTAACTTTCCACTGAAGGCTTGATTCTAAAGCATCAAATTCTTTAGTGCAGCCTCATCCACCTCCCTCCTTTCACAAACCCTTTTCCATTAGATCAGTGGGAACTTGTGCTGATCAATAATTCCCTTGCCTAAATAAATTCTTCATCTTTTGATTCATAACTTTGCATGCCCTGGTTGATACTGGAAGACAAGACATCATGAAAATATGGACCACAATTACTGCTTTTAGCATTGTCAGTCTACTAGCCTAGGAAAGCTAGTTGGTTTTCTAAGAATCAATTATTGCACTAATATTTTCAATCATGAGTTCACAAAAATTCTCATGTTGTACCTCTTTTTTCCTGTGGGAGGCCCAAGTATTTGCAATGGATCTTACCTTTGCAAAATCCCAAAGTGTGCATAATGGTATTTCATTGCTAATGCGAGTATTAAAGAAAATGATTTTGGATTTAGCTTGACTCACTTCCTAGTCAAACACTCGAGCATATTGATCCAAAGATTTATTGAATCCCTATGCTTCCTTCACAATGGAAATTCCAAGCAACATGTTATAGTGAACAAACTGCAGGTGAGTGACCTCTAGGACCCCACTCATGATCGAAATGCTCACTAGACACCCAATCTTTCTTTCCATCGAGATAGAATGACCAAGGGCTTCAACCATAATTATGAACATGAAAGGAAAGAGGGTGTCACCCTACTTGAGTCACCTAGAAATGCTAAAGAAGCCTTCTAACAAGCCATTTAACAAAATAGAAAATATTGGGCTTAAAATTGATTCAAAATTCTAGTTTAACATACATTTATCAAATGTGAAGGCTTCCATGACCTTGAAGACGAAGCACCAATTCACTTTGACATAAGCCTTTTTGATGTATGAATTTATCAACATTACCTTTCTCTTCATTGTCTAAATTGAATGAATCACCTCTTATGCGATTATAACCCCATCAAAGATAGATATTCCTAGCATGAATCCCATTTTCTCCTTCAAGATTATATATGGTGAGATATGCTTGAGCCTATTGGAAATTTTATTGGCTATGACTTTATAAACTATGTTACAAAGGGAGATGGAGTGAAAGTCATCAAAATAATCTAGTTTATCTCTTTTTTAGATCAACGTAATGAAAGTGTTGTTGACTTCTTTCAACACTTTCCCTAAACTCCTTAGATCTTTGATTGGTTCTACCATGTCTTTTCCAAGGATGTCCCAACACTTTTGAAATAAAATAGTAGGGAACCCATCAAGCCCAGGAGCCTTGTCTAGAATCAATTGGAAGAGAGCCACCTTAATCTATTTTTATGAAAATTTACTCTCTAACATCACATTTTGTTCATTTGTTATGATTCACAGAATTACACAAAGGAGAGCTTGCATCTCCTGAAGGAAAGAACCAACTGGTTCATTAAGAGTAGCTTCGAAATAGTTCACCACATGGTAGCCCTCATATCCTCAATCTTGTCTAGAATTCTACCATTGTTGTTCTTAATACAAGAAATCATGTTTATATCCCTCCTAGTTTTTATAGAATAGTGAAATAATTTTGTATTTTTATCTCCTCCACATAGCCAAACTTCCCTTCATTTTTTCTTGTAAAAGGTTTCCTCTTTAGTAAGTAAATCCTTTAACCTAGTAGCACTTTTTCCTGATGAAACCTATCTAGATCCATCCCTTGTCTAATTACTTCTTTGTTTAATGAATGTAAGGCCACCTTTTTATCTCGCTTCTCTTTGAGAATATTTTTAAAGCATTCCTTGTTCCAAATTTTTAGCTGTTGTTTAACAAATTTCAGTTTTGCCACAAATTTATACATATTTGATATATCTTGATTGTCTCCATCCCACCATGACTCTACTAGATCTAGAAAATGGGTATCATGAAACCACATGTTTTTGAACTTGAAAGGACAACACACAAGAAGAAAATCCCCAACAATGTCTAATAGCACTAGGAAGTAGTTCGACCCTACACAAGAGGTAATTCTACCCTCTAGAGTGAAGTGAAAAAAGTGCATGTCACTCTTAAAAATGAATCTATCCAATTTTTATGTGATGTTAGAGAAATATTCCCTTCTATTTATCCATGTGAATATACCATTACTTTTATTGACCTCAAACAAATCATTTCCATCTACAAAGCCTTAAAAATCAATTGGTCACTATATTCTCCTCCTAAAATAATGAATTCCAAAGTAAAATCATTGCATAGCTTGCTCACATCTCACCATAAATCCCTCTTCTAAATATAGGAGGATGGACCATAGAAATTATTGAAAAAATGAAAAATAATATCTCATTATGTAGCTTTTGTGTTTTCATTGATGTCACCATGTTATATGAGTTATAATTGCATCACCATAAGTTCAAGCTTTATTCGGTGTTCTAAACCGTTATGTAGAAATAGTCATTATCCTCTGAGATTTTTCTCCACATATGCAGTACAAATAATATTTATCCCTATAGTTCATATATGATGTACAATACATATATCTACATCTATTTTCTTGATTGCATATGGTTCTAATCTTTATATTGGAAGTTATGAATGAAAAAAAGTTGATAGGCACTATCTTGATAGGTTGTAGCATAGATTGGCATAGGCATTTTGGTCTACAATCCTCCTCTGATGAATATCTTTTATTGTGATTTTGGGAGATGGTTCTTGGTTGCTTCTATAAGCTTGTAAATTCATAATTTCATGTGTACAGGTGCTCGTATGGTGATTTGGTATCACCTTGTTGTTGTATTTTGTTATTAGGTCTATCTGTAGCCAACCTAATCAATAGTTGATGTTATAATGAATTAATTTTGTGTCATGGATGTATATTTGACCTATCTTAGGTCCACACAACATGTTGTAGCTTACTACACACTTGAGTTATTCTTGGAAAAATTTTGTATGAGATTTAAGCTGGAAATTAATATTTTTGGTGAATAAGGGTTACATCTAATTAGGCTGACCTAATTGATGCTTGCAAATGAGTCAGATATATATATTGGATAGTTCTTGAGATTGAAAGAGATAGATAAGTATGTCAAGATGAATCAAGGTAAATACATATATGCTAGTATGTGAGTTTATTAGAAGAAGTGTGTAAAGTTTGTTTATTGAGCATCAAAGGAACTGAATCAACACTTGTTGGGTGTAACCCTATCAGTTCATATTCTAATTGTAAGCCATTTCTACATTGTATATTTCTAGATAGTGAGTTTCCCCTTTTTGGACAGTGAGTCTTGGTAGTGAACCACCCTTTCTAATATCTTATAACTAGTTATATTATATTGTGAGCTAATCCTCACCATGATATTTCCCATTTTTGGTTTTCCATGTAAAGATCCTAGAGTTCTTGTGTTGTGTGCTTTTATGTTCTACTAATTCTCTTTCTCATTCTTATTTTTATATGCATTGGAGCATTTGGATGGTGCATGTTCAATAAGTTTAAGAAGATATTGATTCAGCCCCCTCTCAGTATCTTGGGTGTTCAACAAAAAATGATCAGAATGAAGTTTAAATTGGAGGATAGACTTCTTACCTTGCAAACCATCCAATTCCTGGTAAAGATTATTTGCTCCAAATAAATTCTTTGTGGACACCATAGAGTTAAGATCCCACCCGAGGTGCCATCTGCATTCACCCTGATGCCATTCCAACCCCACAATCTCTTGCACAGGTCCACTCTTGCTAACTCACTTAATTTAGATTCTTGAAGCAAACAAATGTCGGCCTAGAAACTAGCCAATTGGTTCCTAATGAGGCACCACTTGTTAGAGGCATTCAAGTGCCTAATATTTTAGGTAACAATCCTCATGGTTGTTGAGGAAGGGTGTTACCCTTCCCTACTTTGAGCATTTAATTAATCTTCAATTGGACATAGGCTTCCTTGTGCCTTTTTAGTTTCTCCTAGTTAGGAATCCTATTATGATGATTGTTTTCAACACAATTAGGTAAAGCTTTGCATGACACTTGCTGCAATATTCCTAACTCTCCCAAAACCTTAGTGAATATTTCAACATCTTGTGATATGGGAAAACTAGGGCCATCCTCTCCACCATGATGTTCTTCATTCAATTGGATGCCATATACCTAATCCACCAACTCCTCCTCATATCCAATGGGAATCACACCCTCCTTAGCAGCTTTGGCAATCTCAAAAAGTTCAAGCAAAACCTCCATTAATGAATCTAAATCATCCTCTTTGACTTTTGGCTCCATAGCCTCCAAAACTTATGTGATTTTTGAATTCAAAATTTAGCATGTTAAGTCTTTGCATTAGTCCACTTAGTGTTCCAACCCACCACTCACCAAACCAGCATCCTCCAAAGGATCCCTTTCAGCAACAAGAGAGCCAACAAGAGAGCCATCCCATTTTTCCATTGGCTCTAGCACAAATACATACTGTAGCTCCATACCAAGTGCTTCACAACCAATATCCCTATCATGCGAAACCTATGAGTTCATGGACGCTTGGACCAATAAAGGGCCACAAATTTTTTATCTAGCAATCTCCAACCAATAGTATCCAAGATTTCATTCTTTATGTTCATATCAATGACTATGTGTTAAAAAAATTTACCCTATTCCATGAACAACTTGATCTCTTTTTGAAAGTAGCTATTAGGTGTACATTCTATGTAGATTTGCACATATGTGCTCACCCAATCCTAATTGACTATTTCCTCTGCACAAATAAACTTCCCCATATGATTGCCAATGCTTCCCAAAATTTCCAACTTCCAAAACTATAGGACCAAGTTTGGAAACCTATAACATTCCTGGATCCACTCCAATTTGTATTTCATCAGGTCGAAACACAACTCCCACCTGTGAATTTAGAATCCAAACCCATCCTTGAGCCAGATCCCATTCAAAGTTTGATCATGAATGTCAATTGTTGGGTAGACGACTGCAAAGAAGTCATTCACTAGGGCCTTGAATTTCATTTCCAACCCTTACCAACCTTGCCACTAGTGAATTAAACTATCCCAATTCAAATTCTTCCCATACCAAATGACAATTAGCCCATGATGCTACTAAAAGGAAATGGATGGCTAAAGTAGTTTAGACCTGATCAGTAAAGATGCAGTTTTTTCTTTCCTAGCTTCACCTCCTCTACCCCTGCTCATTTGAAGCACTTGGGGAGACTCGACACCAACCTCTTGAGCCCTCATTACCTTAGACCACACCTGAGTCCCCATGGAACCTATTCTCCCAATAGCTCCCAGGGTGGGGAGATGCCCATCTATTGATTTTTAAATTCCAATGTTGACCATTCCACCCGTGCTCTTGTTGAACTGACTTCCTAAATTTTTTGAATTTTGGTGCCAACCCTCACTTGTCACCCTTGCTTATAATTAATTTAGGGAAACAACCTTTTTCTGCATCACTTGCCTAATTTTCCTTGCCTCCTACAAACTGCCCATGTGAAACCCCATGCAACTTGTTACTTGCAACATCCTCACAGCCTTACTTCACCTCGACTAGATCTCCTTCAAATTTTTAGTCTTCTTCACACTCCATCCATTTTCCAAATGTAAGTAATTATTATTCTTCAAAATAATAAACTATAATTTGGATGGATTAAAATATCATTAATTTTAATTTTAATTTTTTGAATAAATAATTTAATTTATTTTTTTGCAAATATAATAATTAGTAGTAAAGAGTTTTTCCAAGTATAATAATAATTAATATAAAATTTTAAACTATAAATATGAATTTTTTATATATTATTAAATTTTTTTTAATAAAATATAAATTTTTAAAATATCTAGTGAAACAAAATTATTTTTTCAATCAAAATATCTAGATTAATTTGTATGTATTTATATTATTTGAATATATAAGTTATGAAAGTGTAAGTAGTCTCCCATCATAAGTTATTTATAAAAAGTATCTTTTCTAGTGGAATCAATTTGAGAATTTAAATGTACCTACTAGATAATATAAAACATAAGAGAGAAATACGTAGGGAATAATAAATTGCAATGTAGTGTATAATTTTAAAGATTTTTGCAAGCAATTCTAAAACGTGAAATTATTTTGAACTAGATATTATTATTCACATTGCACTCTAGTGTAAAGTATGAAATGGTCATGGGAGAGCATGTCTAATTTGTAGAAGAGGCTGAGTGTAGTTTTCTATTTAATTCTAATAAAGATCATATCATTTTATATAGTAAAGAGAGCATTTTTCATAATGTACTTTTAAATTTTCTATAAGAAATGGTTATCACAAGAATCAATAATTTGTTCTTTTTTTATATCTACCTCACATTGTGTTGGGGTTTATATTAATGTAGATATATTTAAGGTAACATCCATATTAGTATGATACAATGTGGATTTATTTTAACTATATTAGAAATAAAATAAAAATAATAATACATGTCTTATGACTATAGTGTTTAACTTTAAAATCAATGGATAACAATATTGTATATACCATAACCTCTTTTTGGCTTTGTTTATAATTTCCATCCATTCATATCAATATTACTATTAAATTTATTAAGGACAACTTACATATTTGAAATGCAAGTAGTTTTTGGAGGTAATTGATTCACCACCCCTAATAATGGATCAAGATGAAAATATATTTCTATCAAAAAAGTACGCAAAGGACCCAAGGTTAGAACCTTGTCTAGCATATCTTATTTCTTTTCAAGAATTTCCACCTTCCAAATTCAAAATAAAAATCTAAATTATCTTCGAATTTAAAATGAGGGTTGTGAGATTTAATGTTTCTATTATTTATTATTCTATATAAATTTTTTATATTTTTTTGTAAATGTTTAGATTATCCTTGAATTTTTTTAAAACACTTTTCTCTAGGTTTAGTGTACAACAATGATTGCTTTGGATTTTCTTCCTTACAAGTGATATAAAAATTTTGATTACCAATTATTCTATTTTTTGAGTTCTTTATTTTCTTGACCTAATTAGCTAATAGGCTATATGTGTGAACTTTGGTCATAATTTTTGTCAGCCTATAGTGCCCACCCCGTTTCGGTCATCATTGATGTCAAGTAAGTAGTTGTTAGTAATGTCGTGATGATGTGATTTTATTATTTAATTTAATTTTAAGATTATGAGATAACACTAATAATACACTTGGAGTTGATTAATTAAGTTAATTTAATTATAAGGTTACTTCTTTATTTGGAATTAAATAAATAATTAGATTCAATAATAAACGTCAATTTAATTATCTTGGGAGTTGGTTATTGAAAGTAATCGAATTTGATGAGGAAAAATAATTATCATTTAATGATTAAATTCAATTAATAAATCTAAAAGTAAGATAATATTAGAGAGGAATAAATATTAAAATTGTATTTAAGATTAAATAAATTAAGGTAAAAATATTTATTCAATTATATTTTAATTAAAAGTTAATTATTTATGAAAATTTGTTTTAGTTAAAATTTAGAGTTAAGTGGAAGTAATTTAAAATAAAAAGAAGTTATTGGTTGAAATTAAATAAATAAATATATATAGTAATGATTAATTAAAAGTGGGTAAATAAAATTAGTTATTTTTTTTGAAAATCTTTTACGGGGAAGAAAGAGGAGTTAGGGCGGTTGAACGGAGAATTTGGTATTTTCTTTAAGAGAAGGCAAGAAAAATTTAGGGGGAGGGGAATTCTCTCTGTGAACCAATTGGAGAGCACCTTCTTATTTGAATGCCGTTATGCTGTTTGTTCGCTTTCTGCATTGACCAAGGGTTTGAAGATGCAGCAAAAGTTTTAGGCTTCTGTTCTGGCTGATCCATCCCTCAACCTCAATAAATTCAGTTCAGAGATTGGCTGTAAACGATTCAACATGGAATCATTCCAACACAGATAATTCAATTTTTGCATATCCCCTCTGCGAGCATCCTACCATTACAAGGTGCACATTATAATTATTTTTCCTTACGTATAATCTAGTAAAAGTTTTATTGTATGTGCTTCTAATACCAACCCTAGTTTGTAATTCTGTAGAAACCCTAGCTATTTGTAAACTAATGCCACCGAGTAGAACAGTTAATAAAATCAACGTAAATTTATGTTTACAGAAATTGATGTCAAAACAGAAGAAAATGAAATAAAATAAATTTAAATAAAATTTGAATAATAATGATAATAATTACCATCCATTGAGAGTCATAGTTAAGTTGTGATATAAAGAAAATAAAATTTATTTAACAAGTTAAAGATTAATCTAATTTTAACCTATAAAGATTTATTGTTTTAATAAATATAATATTAATTCTCTTGATTTTGGCCGATAGCGGCAAGTTAATTACTTCCTGAAAGAGCAGCTCTCAGATTGGTTGCATTTTGACAAATTATCACCTATGCTGATAAAAGAATAAAAAAATGGGTAGACTCTGCAGGAAATTCTCATAAGTCACGTATTTGCACCTCACCTTTCTCCTTCTTTTTAGTTTTGTGGATAACATTCGGGATTTGAAATAATAATACCAGTAAATGGCGATATTTCCAAATTACAAAATTCACTTTCTTTAAATGGCGTCTCACATTTTTGCAACCGTAACCATCTCCAACTTGGAGGAAAGCTTGGCTCGTGTGTCTTCTCTGATGCCGTCCATGAGCAGATTGTTTAAGTGAAGACATTGAGGACCAATGAGCAGATTAATTAATTCTCTTGGTCTGCGCAATGTTTCTAGCCTTTCCAATTACCTCCGTTCACACAGTCTGGTAATCTAAATTTATAAATCTCCCTGAAACTATAGGCAAAATTATCACAGCCGCAATGTTAGACTTGCAAAAGTGTAGTAAATTTAATAGTTCCTCTGAAACCCTTGGCAACCTGTCACTGTTACAGCAATTACAGTTGAAACATTGTACAAAATTAAATAAGTAATAATTAAATAGTCTCCCTGGCATCTTTAGTAACCACCACAGCGGCAGCTATTAAATTTAATAACCCTTCTGTTTTCATTGACTACTGGTGGCTGCAGCGTAATTAAACTTGGTAGGGTGTACAGATTTAAATAAACTCTCTTAATTCATACCAACCTGCCTCAATTGTTGCTGATGCTTTAGGTCAAGTGGATACCTTAAAGTAAGTGATAAGAACATTGAAATAATGCCTAAATTAAAGGAATGTCTTTATGGTTATAAGGTGTGAGTGATTGTTGTTTTAAACAAAGTGTTTTGGTTATTGGTTTAAGTGTTATGTAATTGTTTTAAGGTGGGTGTGATTTGTGGAATATTTGTGGAGATGTCTCGATGGCCTGTTCATTGTAAGTGTTTTAAGATAGTGTTCTTCAAGGTTGATGTGTCTAATGGTTCTTGTATGTAATTATGTGTGTGTAAAATAGGAACCCGTATTATTGTTCATGATTGTTTTAATTTGTGTTTGGAAGAGTATGCTTGAGAATTAGTGTCTTGTGGCTTATAACATCAGATTATATCTTCACTTTGCAACATTGTGATATCTTTAAATGATGGAAATGTTTGATCGTTAGAATAATGTTCTTTTTAGATGGTTTCAGGTTACTTCTTATTGAATGAATGGATACATTATTATTAGAATGAGTGGTTTTATGGATTCTTTCGATGTGACTTTTCATGAGTTGATTTTGAGTTGGGAATTTTCTCTCAATTGATGTATGTTGTTATTCGTTGGGAACCCATATGTTTTCTTTTTGTGCTTTACTCTAAGTGGTAAATCGGTTAATGTTGTCTTTGTCATGATTGACGGTTCTACTTGAGTTGTTGATGAGTCAAAGTTGGAAAGTTCTTTGAATTATGGGTATTCCGAGAGGAGAAAATAGAGGTTTCCCTTGGATTCTCGAATTAGTTCGTATCGAAGTTGTTGATGTTGTTATTGGAGTTGTTGATCTTATTTTGATGTATTCTCTCGCTATATTTGAATCGCATTTGGTTCTTCAAGGTTTTGCTTTTATTGTTGTCATATTTTCATGGGGAAACCCTCGTGTAACTTTATGAGAATCTTCCGGAGGTTTATTTTACTATTGGTTAATGTTCCTCCTTTTATGTGCCTTGATGTGGCAAGTGCCTTGATTTTTTTTGAATTTAAAAGGGTTGTACATGAATCGTTGAGATTTTGATTATGTATTTATGGAAAGTTGGGTAATGCCTTGCATGCTTCTCTGTTGTGATCTAATGTACTTGTTATGTTGTACAACCCTTGGATTTGGTTTTTATGTTTTGAGTGTCTAGAGTGAGAGTGGCTCTAAGTGGGTGGTCGGCGCACAAAGGGGCGCCAGGATAGCCCTCGTTAGAGTGAAATTAATAAGTGATAATTTAAATAATTAACTAGGGGGTGGGTAGAATCACATTAAAAAGATAATTGATGCCTCATCCGTCGTTTAGTGCTATCACAGGCTAAAGGGGATTGAGAAGGCCGTGGTTGGCATGTTCGTTGCCTTGTCTTCGCGAAGGGTGACGGATCCGCATGAGCAACCCTATGGGGCGGCGCCTTGAGATAGGTAGTCTGGATAACCATAGATGGAGGCGGCTCCTAGCGCTCGGTTTTGTCTGGATAATTCGTCAGTAGACGGAGGCGGCGCCTTGCGTTAGTAGTAGTCTGGATAATCCATGTAAGCCATGCGATGACACTCTCCTCTAACACTCCTTATTATGTTGCTTCTTTGGAAATCCTCTGGAAGTGGGTCTTTGTCTTGAATTGATGGATCATAGTTGTTTTGAATTGATTTATGGTTTTACCCTATTTGATCTTTGGTGTATTCTTTGGTCTTGTATAAATCTTGTGGATGTTTGGGTTTTGACCTTGTACCCTTGTGGTACTGTGATATGATGTTATTGTATTGTGTCATTGTGATTCAGAATTGTGTTACGTTTATTAATTCAGTTTGATTTGAAAGTGTTTTATGATCTTCCTTTGGTTCCTTGTTTACTGGCTATTGCCTTGAATTATGTGATGAGATTTATGACTCTTGGATGTGGTTGATTATGTCATTGTAATTTCTAAGTGTTATGATACTTTTGTATGACGTTGAGTCTTGTGGTTCTCTGTTGGATGTTCTTGGTTGAGGTCTCATTCTTGTTAGCTCCTAGCATGGGGGGTGGGTTTTCGGACTCACATGGTCAGGTGGAACGTGCCAAGCACCCCATTGGGTCCCCAGTCGAGGATCGAGAGGTGCGGATTGGTGTTGTTGCAGCGACTCCAGAGTTGTATCTGTCTTGGAGCCAGTTATGATACTTTGTATTCATTTATTCATTTGTAGCATGCTATTTGGTGATGGTTTCACTTATATTTGGAACACTTTTGTATCATTGTACTTCTTAAACATTGTACTGTAATGAAATGTTAAACTTGGTGTGGATATTGACCATGGTAGTTGTTATTCAATGTGTTATGTTAATCATGCATATGTTGTATTTATGTGTAGATGGCTTCTTATCAATGAATTTTTTTTCATGTATGTGTTATATTTGTTATTGTTTACTTTATATCTTTGGATTTTATTCTTTATTGCTATTGTATGGATTTAAGTCACGTAATGACTCTTCGTGTACCCCAAAGGATGTATGTGTTAATGAATCTATTTAAATGAAATTCACGTTATGACTTAATATGTATTACATGTATGTTATGTGTATTTAAAAAAAAAAATGCTGTAATTATTGTGTAATTGTCCTTTGGGGTTCGCACGGCGGGGCGTTACAACTTGGTATCAGAGCATAGGTTCATACACTGGGCACTATTTGTGCTCACTATGTAACCTTGTGCTTAGACCCGTACGTCTTGAGTTCCACTTCTCTGTTGTCATTGTTGTGAACCTGAGTTTCTTCTGTTAACCGGTGTTGGGTCGATGGTGCAGGAAACCGATTGAAAGGATAGGACCCGCGGTGTAGTGCACAATGCACCGATATCCTTTCTGTCGGGGATGCTCTATGGACCCTTGAGTTTTAGTGTGATGTGTTTCTTGGTGATATGTTTTATGTGTGTAAATATGTCAAGTGTGTGTGAAATCTGCAATTTTGTTGTCTTTGAGTGATGAATTATGTTTTCTTGAATCTGTGAAGGTGTAAAATTTTGCCTTTTTGTTGAAATTGATGTGAGATTTGGTGTGGAATAATGGTTAATGTGGAGTTCTTTGGGTGAAAATTATGAGTTTTAACAAAAATATGAGGTTTGGTGGATAATTATTCTATGATTTTTAGCAGAATATAGTATCTTGAGGTTAAAATGCAACTTGAATTATTGGTACTAATGTGCAATGTTCTATGTTAGCTTTTGATTTACAGGAACTTGGCTTCAGAAAGCATAGTGACGAAGGTAATGTAATTGTAATATGAAGGTATAGGTACTTATGATGTCAAGTAGTAATTCATTGTGATATAGTAGATGGATTAGATTTATGGTTAGCATCCTTATGACAATATTGTTTAACTAGTAAGAAGCAAACTATTTATGAGTTATTAGAATTGTTTTGACTATTATGTGTGGTTAGTGGAGGGACAGTGTGGTATCACTCGCTCGTGAGTCCCCTACTATGCTGGGATTTCCTCTCACGATGTATTTGTGATATATATATATATATTGTGCACAACGTTTGTTTGCATGTAGGATTGCAAGGATTAAGTCTCGATTCCACCTACATTGTCAGGACTGGGCGAGCATCATAAACACCCGATGGGCTTGACGTTGAACATAGGAGCTGACAAGAAAGTTTCCTCGACTTAGTTTGTCCACTCCGTCCTAGTGTTTGGAAAATTAGTTTGGTTGCAACCCCATTACTATTATCATTTTGGGTATCATTTCCTTATTTTGGTTTGTTTAATTTTCGTTGCTTACTTGATGATGTTTAATTGATGATTTGACTTGTGGTATTGATGTGCTTATGTTTGTTAAAATTATTGTTAGTTTATGGTTTGTTCTTGAGCTCAACTTCCAGGAATAAGTTGAAGCCTAGGGGGGGAGGATGTAGTGCCCACCCCGTTTCGGTCATCATTGATGTCAAGTAAGTAGTTGTTAGTAATGTCGTGATGATGTGATTTTATTATTTAATTTAATTTTAAGATTATGAGATAACACTAATAATACACTTGGAGTTGATTAATTAAGTTAATTTAATTATAAGGTTACTTCTTTATTTGGAATTAAATAAATAATTAGATTCAATAATAAACGTCAATTTAATTATCTTGGGAGTTGGTTATTGAAAGTAATCGAATTTGATGAGGAAAAATAATTATCATTTAATGATTAAATTCAATTAATAAATCTAAAAGTAAGATAATATTAGAGAGGAATAAATATTAAAATTGTATTTAAGATTAAATAAATTAAGGTAAAAATATTTATTCAATTATATTTTAATTAAAAGTTAATTATTTATGAAAATTTGTTTTAGTTAAAATTTAGAGTTAAGTGGAAGTAATTTAAAATAAAAAGAAGTTATTGGTTGAAATTAAATAAATAAATATATATAGTAATGATTAATTAAAAGTGGGTAAATAAAATTAGTTATTTTTTTTGAAAATCTTTTACGGGGAAGAAAGAGGAGTTAGGGCGGTTGAACGGAGAATTTGGTATTTTCTTTAAGAGAAGGCAAGAAAAATTTAGGGGGAGGGGAATTCTCTCTGTGAACCAATTGGAGAGCACCTTCTTATTTGAATGCCGTTATGCTGTTTGTTCGCTTTCTGCATTGACCAAGGGTTTGAAGATGCAGCAAAAGTTTTAGGCTTCTGTTCTGGCTGATCCATCCCTCAACCTCAATAAATTCAGTTCAGAGATTGGCTGTAAACGATTCAACATGGAATCATTCCAACACAGATAATTCAATTTTTGCATATCCCCTCTGCGAGCATCCTACCATTACAAGGTGCACATTATAATTATTTTTCCTTACGTATAATCTAGTAAAAGTTTTATTGTATGTGCTTCTAATACCAACCCTAGTTTGTAATTCTGTAGAAACCCTAGCTATTTGTAAACTAATGCCACCGAGTAGAACAGTTAATAAAATCAACGTAAATTTATGTTTACAGAAATTGATGTCAAAACAGAAGAAAATGAAATAAAATAAATTTAAATAAAATTTGAATAATAATGATAATAATTACCATCCATTGAGAGTCATAGTTAAGTTGTGATATAAAGAAAATAAAATTTATTTAACAAGTTAAAGATTAATCTAATTTTAACCTATAAAGATTTATTGTTTTAATAAATATAATATTAATTCTCTTGATTTTGGCCGATAGCGGCAAGTTAATTACTTCCTGAAAGAGCAGCTCTCAGATTGGTTGCATTTTGACAAATTATCACCTATGCTGATAAAAAAATAAAAAAATGGGTAGACTCTGCAGGAAATTCTCATAAGTCACGTATTTGCACCTCACCTTTCTCCTTCTTTTTAGTTTTGTGGATAACATTCGGGATTTGAAATAATAATACCAGTAAATGGCGATATTTCCAAATTACAAAATTCACTTTCTTTAAATGGCGTCTCACATTTTTGCAACCGTAACCATCTCCAACTTGGAGGAAAGCTTGGCTCGTGTGTCTTCTCTGATGCCGTCCATGAGCAGATTGTTTAAGTGAAGAAATTGAGGACCAATGAGCAGATTAATTAATTCTCTTGGTCTGCGCAATGTTTCTAGCCTTGCCAATTACCTCCGTTCAGTCGAAGCTGAAAAAAAAATTGATGTTATTAGATACAGTGCTTAGATGAGCTCCTTCACACAGTCTGGTAATCTAAATTTATAAATCTCCCTGAAACTATAGGCAAAATTATCACAGCCGCAATGTTAGACTTGCAAAAGTGTAGTAAATTTAATAGTTCCTCTGAAACCCTTGGCAACCTGTCACTGTTACAACAATTACAGTTGAAACATTGTACAGAATTAAATAAGTAATAATTAAATAGTCTCCCTGGCATCTTTAGTAACCACCACAGCGGCAGCTATTAAATTTAATAACCCTTCTGTTTTCATTGACTACTGGTGGCTGCAGCGTAATTAAACTTGGTAGGGTGTACAGATTTAAATAAACTCTCTTAATTCATACCAACCTGCCTCAACTGTTGCTGATGCTTTAGGTCAAGTGGATACCTTAAAGTAAGTGATAAGAATGTTGAAATAATGCCTAAATTAAAGGAATGTCTTTATGGTTATAAGGTGTGAGTGATTGTTGTTTTAAACAAAGTGTTTTGGTTATTGGTTTAAGTGTTATGTAATTGTTTTAAGGTGGGTGTGATTTGTGGAATATTTGTGGAGATGTCTCGATGGCCTGTTCATTGTAAGTGTTTTAAGATAGTGTTCTTCAAGGTTGATGTGTCTAATGGTTCTTGTATGTAATTATGTGTGTGTAAAATAGGAACCCGTATTATTGTTCATGATTGTTTTAATTTGTGTTTGGAAGAGTATGCTTGAGAATTAGTGTCTTGTGGCTTATAACATCAGATTATATCTTCACTTTGCAACATTGTGATATCTTTAAATGATGGAAATGTTTGATCGTTAGAATAATGTTCTTTTTAGATGGTTTCAGGTTACTTCTTATTGAATGAATGGATACATTATTATTAGAATGAGTGGTTTTATGGATTCTTTCGATGTGACTTTTCATGAGTTGATTTTGAGTTGGGAATTTTCTCTCAATTGATGTATGTTGTTATTCGTTGGGAACCCATATGTTTTCTTTTTGTGCTTTACTCTAAGTGGTAAATCGGTTAATGTTGTCTTTGTCATGATTGACGGTTCTACTTGAGTTGTTGATGAGTCAAAGTTGGAAAGTTCTTTGAATTATGGGTATTCCGAGAGGAGAAAATAGAGGTTTCCCTTGGATTCTCGAATTAGTTCGTATCGAAGTTGTTGATGTTGTTATTGGAGTTGTTGATCTTATTTTGATGTATTCTCTCGCTATATTTGAATCGCATTTGGTTCTTCAAGGTTTTGCTTTTATTGTTGTCATATTTTCATGGGGAAACCCTCGTGTAACTTTATGAGAATCTTCCGGAGGTTTATTTTACTATTGGTTAATGTTCCTCCTTTTATGTGCCTTGATGTGGCAAGTGCCTTGATTTTTTTTGAATTTAAAAGGGTTGTACATGAATCGTTGAGATTTTGATTATGTATTTATGGAAAGTTGGGTAATGCCTTGCATGCTTCTCTGTTGTGATCTAATGTACTTGTTATGTTGTACAACCCTTGGATTTGGTTTTTATGTTTTGAGTGTCTAGAGTGAGAGTGGCTCTAAGTGGGTGGTCGGCGCACAAAGGGGCGCCAGGATAGCCCTCGTTAGAGTGAAATTAATAAGTGATAATTTAAATAATTAACTAGGGGGTGGGTAGAATCACATTAAAAAGATAATTGATGCCTCATCCGTCGTTTAGTGCTATCACAGGCTAAAGGGGATTGAGAAGGCCGTGGTTGGCATGTTCGTTGCCTTGTCTTCGCGAAGGGTGACGGATCCGCATGAGCAACCCTATGGGGGGCGCCTTGAGATAGGTAGTCTGGATAACCATAGATGGAGGCGGCTCCTAGCGCTCGGTTTTGTCTGGATAATTCGTCAGTAGACGGAGGTGGCGCCTTGCGTTAGTAGTAGTCTGGATAATCCATGTAAGCCATGCGATGACACTCTCCTCTAACACTCCTTATTATGTTGCTTCTTTGGAAATCCTCTGGAAGTGGGTCTTTGTCTTGAATTGATGGATCATAGTTGTTTTGAATTGATTTATGGTTTTACCCTATTTGATCTTTGGTGTATTCTTTGGTCTTGTATAAATCTTGTGGATGTTTGGGTTTTGACCTTGTACCCTTGTGGTACTGTGATATGATGTTATTGTATTGTGTCATTGTGATTCAGAATTGTGTTACGTTTATTAATTCAGTTTGATTTGAAAGTGTTTTATGATCTTCCTTTGGTTCCTTGTTTACTGGCTATTGCCTTGAATTATGTGATGAGATTTATGACTCTTGGATGTGGTTGATTATGTCATTGTAATTTCTAAGTGTTATGATACTTTTGTATGACGTTGAGTCTTGTGGTTCTCTGTTGGATGTTCTTGGTTGAGGTCTCATTCTTGTTAGCTCCTAGCATGGGGGGTGGGTTTTCGGACTCACATGGTCAGGTGGAACGTGCCAAGCACCCCATTGGGTCCCCAGTCGAGGATCGAGAGGTGCGGATTGGTGTTGTTGCAGCGACTCCAGAGTTGTATCTGTCTTGGAGCCAGTTATGATACTTTGTATTCATTTATTCATTTGTAGCATGCTATTTGGTGATGGTTTCACTTATATTTGGAACACTTTTGTATCATTGTACTTCTTAAACATTGTACTGTAATGAAATGTTAAACTTGGTGTGGATATTGACCATGGTAGTTGTTATTCAATGTGTTATGTTAATCATGCATATGTTGTATTTATGTGTAGATGGCTTCTTATCAATGAATTTTTTTTCATGTATGTGTTATATTTGTTATTGTTTACTTTATATCTTTGGATTTTATTCTTTATTGCTATTGTATGGATTTAAGTCACGTAATGACTCTTCGTGTACCCCAAAGGATGTATGTGTTAATGAATCTATTTAAATGAAATTCACGTTATGACTTAATATGTATTACATGTATGTTATGTGTATTTAAAAAAAAAATTGTGCTGTAATTATTGTGTAATTGTCCTTTGGGGTTCGCATAGTTACCATGACCTTCCTAATTTTTAACCATTCTTGCATTGAGCTCCTAGTCAGAAAAAAGGTGCCAGATTTTTATTTTATTTTTTAATTAAAATTATTTGGTGTGCCTATAAAGAAGGCTAGTGAAATTAAACAATGGATGGAATCAACATTATTTTTTGTATGTTTTTTGTGTATTGGTGATTGTTGTAAGAAACTGTATGCCATTTAAAACCTTAGAAAATAGAGTGAATGCCAATGCAAATTTTTATAAGGCATTGTTGGGTGTCATTCTATGGATTTACCTTCTATTATTGTTGTGAGTTATTATAGAAAGCTTCTATTAAGGTGCAAGTGTGATCATTTGTTGTCTAATTTATGTGAAGGTGGTTGGAGGTTATTTTTTGTTTTTTTGCATGGTGTGATGGTTGCAAAAGCAATACAAAAGTGTCAGTTGTGATAATTCTTTACCCACTTTTTGTAGGAGTTAGAAAAAGAATGGAGTAGAGAGAAAGAAAGCGAGAAGAGGTGCATTTGAAGCAAGCAGGAAGATGTGTGGAAAGAGGTGCATATTAAAAAAACAATTTCTAGAGTATTTCAAAAACAATTTATGTTATTTTCCATAGGGCATTGTTGATAATTGTTCTCTATCTTAGTCTATATTATTTCATTTATGGTTTCCATGTATTTGTGATGGTTGGAAGGAAATATTATTTGTTTTTGTGCTGGTTTGTTATTGTGAATTCTTATGTTTTGTGGGTTTTTTCATCTAGGTCACTATTGAAACCAATATTGTTTCATTTATGGTTTGCATTTTGTGGTGAAGGTTTTGAATGGGTTTGTTATTGTGATTTTTTTTGTTTTTTGGGTTTTTCCATCTCGCTCACTATTGAAACCAATATTGTTTCATTTATGGCTTCCATTTTCTGGTGATGGTTGTATTGCAATAAAATAGTTAATGTTATATAGTTTGTGTTGTTTTCCATAAGGCATTGTTTATTGTTGTTCTCTAGCTTAGGCTATATTGTTTCATTTATGGTCTCATTTTGTGGTGATGGTTGCAACACAATAAAATAGTTAATGTTATATAGTTTATGTTGTTTTCCATAAGGTAGTGTTGATTGTTGTTCTCTAGCTTAGGCTATATTGTTTCCTTTTGAATAAGGTGCTATTGAAAAAATACTATATTGTTTGATTTATGGTTCACCTTTTTTGGCGATGGTTTTGCATGGGTTTGTTACTATAGATTTTTGTGTTTTGTGGGTTTTCCCATATGGTTCACTGTTGATAAAAATATTATTCCATTTATGGCTTCCATTTTGTGGTGATGCTTGAAATGCAATAAAATAGTTAATTTTATGTAGCTCATGTTGTTTTTCATAAGGAATTATTGATTTTTATTCTCTAGCTTATGCTATAATGTTTCATTTTTGATAGGGTGTTGTTGAAAAAATCATTTTCCCATGTGTGGGGTTATTTTGGTTTTTTTGCATGGGTTTTTCACTGTGAATTCTTCTGTTCTATGGGTTTTTTCATCTGGTTTTCTATTGAAAAAAATGTTGTATCATTTATGGTTTCCATCTAGTGGTAGTAGTTGCAAGGGAATTAAATAGTTTATGTTATTTTTACTAAGGAATTTTTTAGAAAGATTTGGCTATATTGTTTCATTTTCCATAAGGAACTATTGAAAATATAATTTGTGTGCATGCAGGTTTTTATTTATTTTTAATTTTTGCACATGGTTTTGTTAATGTGAATTATTTTGTTCTATAGGTTTTCCATCTAGGACACTATTGAAATCATTATTTTTTCATTTTTGGCTTTTTTTTTGTGCCAATGATTGCAATGTAGTAAAATAGTTATTGTTATAGTGTTTATACTATTTTCCATAGGGAATTTTTGAGTGTTGTTCTCTATCTTTGGCTATATTATTTCATATTTGATTCACAATACAATAGAATTTTTTATAGATTTTATGTTGTTATCCATAAGGAATTGTTGACTATTGGTCTATAGCTTTGGCTATATTATTTCCTTTTTGATAAGGTGTTATTGAAAAAAGAATTTCCTAGGTTGTTGAAACAATTATTGTTTCATTTAAGGCTTCCATTTTGTTGTGATGGTTGCAACCCTATATAGTTTACGTTGTTTTCGATAAGGCATTGTTTACCATTCTTCTTTACCTTTGGCGATATTGATTCATTTTCTATACACAATTAAATTTCGCTATATTGTTTCATTTCCAATAAGGTGTTGTTCAACAAATAATTTTCTAGGTTGTCATTTTTGCCGTAGAAAAATCACCCTTTGTCATTTTAATTTCCTTTTAGGTTTTGTTCCATGGTGCTGGATCTATGTTTCTTTGATTTTATGTTGTAACATGGCTTTAACATGCTTCTTTAGGTACTAAAATTCAAAGAATGACGTCTTGTGAAGGTGTTGTGAAGTGCATTGTAAAAAAAATCTACATTCTCTTAGACTCTATTAATTACAATTAACCTAAAAATCACCTTTTCAACACTAAACAAGTCTGATTTTGAAGTGTTGTAAATTTTTGTAACAAAATTTCATGTTTTTCTAGGCATATCTTCACTATTTACACCTTTCTCATGCTTTAATTGGTCCCTTTATACCCTTATATGACTTAATTAAGTGTATTTTTGAATGTTATCCCAACAAACAACATTAAATACAAAATTTTTCCTAGCACATGTTTTTAGGTCCTAGGTGGGACTCATTTGCCATGGGTGGAGAATGAGTCTCCCCCTTTACCCCAAATTCAAAATATTTTAAATTTCATTTCAGGATTTCATTCAAAATTACTTGATTTCTTCCTATTATGAGGTATGAATAGATACTAAGGCATAATAATTGTATAAATAAGTGATTTTCACCTTATTTTAACCCCCATTCATCAAGTTCAACTATCCACCTATTCACTCAAGCATTCAAGCATTTTACATCATCTTTTCAAGCAATATTCAAGAACATTGAAGCAGCCATTGACATTACTTCAGACTTGCATCATCAAGGGTTAGGTAAGTTGATAGCACTTGCATGCTATTAGTTTGTCTTTCTCTTTCATTTCATTATATTTTCAAGGGTTTACTTACCAAAAGTGGGGTTTGACCAAGGAAAACCCTTATTCACCAACCCTTAATCATGTTTCCAAGTCAACTAGGTGCCTCAAGTCAGCTTAAGTCAAATTCAAGTTTGGAGAGAGCTATTTGTCCATTTTCTGTAGAACTGACTTTGACAAACCGACAAGCAGACATTTCAAGATCTAGTCTTGCAGAGTTGTCTCATGATCATTTTCCCCCTATTATATGTTTTTTTGCATCCCTTTGTATGTATATTTGACAATATTTTAGGTGTTGAAGATTTATTTCCAAGTCAACTATATGCTTCAAGTCAACTTAAGTCAAATTCAAGCTTGGAGAGTTATTTTTCCATTTTCAATAGAACTGACTTCAACAAGCTAACAAGTAGACACTTTGAGATCTGGTGTTGTAGAGTTATCTCTTTATTTTAAAGAAAAATTGCAAGAGGACTGATTCATCACCTATGGAAAATGAGTCCCACCTTAGGACTAAAAATCTTAATTTTGTCAGATTCTGGATACCTGACAGATAGAAACCAGCTCTTGACACTTTTTCACCAGTAGGAGGACTGATTCGCCACCCTAGGTGAATGAGTCCCACTGTGAAAAAAAATGATTTCATCCAACATCCAAAACATTCTACAATCATCACATTTTTTCCAAGTGCACTCTAATTTGACCCATCTCTTTCTATTCTACATATTTCATTCATTTTCTTCATCATTTGCATATCACAATTTGTTTTCAAAAATAGCTTTGATTTCACGTTTGCATTCATTTTCATCCATTTGGATTAGTCAATTTCATTTATTCATCTTAATTTATATTAAAGAACATTGCATACATGCTGATTTGAGTGATTCATAAGCATTTTTGACACCAAAAATCTATGTTTCACTATTGAAACCATTATTTTTACATTTAAGGCTTCAATTTTGTGATGATGGTTTTAATGCTATACAGTTTATGTTTTTTTCCATAAGGAATCATTGACCATTATTGTCTAGCTTTGTCTATATTATTTCATTTTTTATATGTAGTTAAATAGTGCATGTTATAGAGTTTATGTTGTTATCTGTAAGGCATTTTCAACTATTGTTATATAGCTTTGGCTATATTTTTGTTTTTGTTATAAGGAATTTTTGATACCAATATCATTTCATTTATGCTTTCCATGTGGTGCTGATGAATGGAAGGAAATTTAATAGATTATGTTGTCAGGATTGTTTTTTCCTCGGGCCCTTGCATGTGTTTGTTGCTATGAGTTCTTTTGTTTTGCTATTATAACCATCTAATCCATTGTTTTTTTTTTTTTTTTGTTATCCTATGAGCTTGTTCTATTTTTTTGGGAATATCTTGATTAGAATAAAATATCCTATCCAAATTTATGCGTGAACTAATACATTGTATAAATTAATATGTTAATTTTTTTCCATTGCAACTAATTGTGGTACAAGAAAATTGAACACCTGAATGCAACATACCTTTGAATTTAATTAAACGTATTAACTCAAGAATTTCTAAGAACTTCAATATATAATAGTATGGTTATGTGTAATGCCCATATTTTGTGCTAGAAAATCCCACCTATTTTTTTTTACAATCATTAAATTAATGTCACTAGGAGTTGGAAGTGTAGCATTGATCAGGCTAAAAGTTGCACACCTTCAGGGAGACATCTAAATATTACCTATTAACTTGCACTATCGAGAGATTAAACCTTAATAAATGACGATAAGATTGAATCCAAGTTGTGCAAAAGGGTCATTTATCTCTTTCATGCTAGAATCAATACTACTTCAATCAACAAATATTTCTTAAAGATAAAATTATTTCGGCTAGTCAAGCCCTTAGACCTTAATCATGTTATAGTTATTTGTTTGATGCTTTCGCATAGCTAATAATGCCACCATTTATTTGGTAACTAAAAGTAGTAAAATTTATCATTCATCTATGATGCAAATAACAACATAGGATAGTATTGTAATATATATTTTTTCTCCTCAGCGATATTACTATCAATAAGTCACCCATTAATCTCATGGATACAATGTTATGGGTTAATCCTTACTAAATTTTTAATGACGAGGATACCACTTTTATTAATCCATCGTTAATTTATATTACACATTTCCTCGTCCTTTCAGTTATTATTGTTAGGTTGTTTGACAATTATCCCCTATTAAGACTATCAATCCTTCCAACTATGGAATTATAATCCAATCTCAAATCTACTTATATTACTATTATTTTAATTATTAATAATTTAATTATTTACATATCCCATGTATATGATATTTATCTTGTTTAATTATTTATATATATGTACTCACTCTCTACAAGGTAAATTTAATTATTTTTTTAAATTTTTTTTTAAGAATTAACATATGCAAATAAATTTATAAATATTAATTCTTTTACATATTACAAAATATTAATTTGCTTTAAAGGGAGAGAGAAGGACTTCGAATAAAGAGAAGATTTCCTTTTTTAAATTTTAAAGAAACTCCACTAATAGTAATCTTTATCCTCATGTGGTTTATTATTTAATTCATTAGAATCTTCTTTTGAGAGTGTGGGGAATATATCTCTTCTAATGAAATTTTCATTATCACGTCAAACGGATTTTAATATATATATATTTTTTTCTTCATATCATAAACCTTTATTATTTTCACCAATGTAACTAATGCTACTCATGCTAGAAATAATTCTATTCCCTGTAACTTTAATATTTCTACTTGTGGCAGCGAGTGGAAATTTGCAATATACTTTACACATACCAATGTAGTCCACATTATATATTCAAAGTATTTGTTTATAATCCCAAAAATTTATACTAAACTAATAACAATATAATAGGCTATTTCATGTTATAGAATAGAATTTTTATTTTTATTTATTTATTTTTATTAAAAGCTAAACTGCTAATTATATTGATTGACTGTGGTAATTTTATAATTATCTGAAACTGTTAAAGCCAGTGATTGTGGGATCTACATAGTTCAATGCTGCAGCAATGCATATGGATTGAAAAGCATTATTATAATTGATTTTACCACAATATTATTCAAATATTTCACTTAAATTTTATTAATTTTTGTATATCAACTTTATTGATTTTTTTATTTTTTATTTTTCTCTTTCTCTCTGACTTTCCCTCTTACAGCCATAATTGCAGTTTGCTTCAACTCACAACTAACCAAAATTAATGCCTGAGTTTGACTGGTAACTCCCCAAAGAAGGAAAATCAATAGTAAATAACGAGAATGCTGCTCTCAAATTTAATACTGGCAGATATTAATCATTCTGATATCTTATAGAAGATTCATTTTATTTTCACCTATCGTAAGCCATGATCAAGCTGACCAACTCCTATGGAGAAATCCATTGAGAGCTCATCAATGAAAAGTTGAATAAATAATTCAATACTCTGCATAATGAGATCAAGGAGGTATGATCCTCTCTCACAGGAATCATCTACTGTCAGAAAGGAAGCATCACGTCAACCTCACAATCCCAAGGAAAATTCAAAGTGAAGTCATTACTGTCAGAAAAGAAACATCACGTCGACCTCACAATCCCAAGGCGAATTCAAAAGTGAAGCCGTCTCTGCAGAAGCAATCGTTTCATCAGGAGTCTCTGCAGTTAGGTTGCTATTCAATGCTAATCGCCCAACTTGCTACTTGCAAAACTCGACAGTGAAGCAATAAATTGGACTGATGTTTTAGAAATTTCTCACCACTTTGCACTGAAGACTGTGCATAACGTTTTAGAGTATTGAAGATTGGTGGTTTATTAATGACTTTTGCGGTCACGTGAAGCTACATCAATTAAAGATCAAGTAGCTGGAGATGGAGAAATATTTAATGCAGCTAATGCTAATACTGGCCAATATACTCATATAGGCTACAGATACCACATCTCAGAATGCAACTCTGACACATGCTGGGATTATAAAAAAACACACATATGATTTTGGCAATCCCACACCATTCATGTTATGTGCACTAGAGGTGAGCCCGGAATTAAAAAAAAGCAAGATAGATAGGGATATGGTTAACAAGTCTTTGATGGCAATGCAATACAGAGCTCGTGGTGGCAGCATAGTTGGACACCATGACATTTACAGTTGTCTCCACTATTCCAGGTGGTTTCTACCAGGATAACAAGGAAGGAATTCTCAGGAGCCCTACCCTCATAAACTTCACTATTTTTAAGTTATTCGTTATTTTTGACTGTTTAGCCTTCTTCTCTCTCTTTGTTTGAATCATGTGATAGATGGGAAGAAATCTCCAACATACTATCCTATTACAGCCTACATCCTAACCCTTTCACTTTTGTTCACTTTGATGAGGCTGGCAGCTATGAGGGTTTGTGAGTGCTAGAAGTGGCCACGTTTTTTTTTAATCCTGGAGACTCTACTACCCTACAGTTATGGTAGAAAATGAACCCTCCTCAGATGGGTTGGTGCAGAGAGCCGAGATAAATCCCTTTCCGTTTTAGGCAACATGTATCTATATATATATTTATTTATCCTCTTATTTTCGGTTTCACCTGTTAGAGCTAGTATTTCAGAGGAGCGCTATTCTATCTTACTCTTTTCTTTTGTGTTTCATTGCTATCAATATTAATTTAATTTCCTATTGGATTGATAGGCTATCCTGAGTTCACATATATTTATACAAATACTCATATTTTATCGTTGCTTGTCTGTACCTAGGTAGAACAAGAAAATGAGATGATGGGGAGTAAATTTTTTATTTTAAAAGATTCGAGGCTTAAAGCTATCATGACTTTCCTATGATTCTGAGAGATCATTAAGCTTATCGTATATTTATATAAGCATTAGTAAATGACTTTAACTGATTTTGTTTCAACTATGGTGTCAGTTTTTGGAAAGAAATAATTATCACTCACATCAAATAAATTTAGGAAATGACTCATTTTACATTTTGGCAGAGGAAGGCTATTAGTGTAGCATAAGTTTAAAGTTCATACATTATCTTGAAAAGAGCATAACATGGTTATTTATTATTTGAGCAAACTATTATCTCTTCAAGCATCAAAAATAAATAGTTATAGATTAGAATCATTATCTGGTTTACACACAGAATAACCACTTTCTTTACTTAGCATATAACTCTTCAACAACATATTTTATGCTTAAGTAAGAAACTTTATCAACCATGGGAAAATACCGTGCCTTTGTTTGACTAATAAGGCTCCCAAGAATTAATTTTACGATAAGAACTTGATTGATCAACTAAAAGAAACACAATTTGATATGCACAATATTTCTTACTATACCAGGAAGAAACCCCCCCCCCCCTTTTGTTTTTTTGGGAAATTCATGAAAATTAAATAAATGACAAACTAGTTCATAAGGGCTTGCTCTTTCTCCATTTTCTTTCTAATTACAACCATTATTAGCTTTCCACATCACAACTATTTTTTTAAAAAAATATATATAATGTATGACATACAACTGAGTAAGGCTTGCTCTTCCCACTTAATTACACAAGTATGAAACTCATCTTTTAAGTTTCAATATTATAATAAGATGGAGAAAAATATGATTTTCATGCAAAATATCAAAGACTTGCTCCTATCATTTCTTCAAAAAGATAATATGAAACCCATCTTCTTCTTTTTTGACTTAAAATATTACCGCAATATTTGAGGAAATAAATGAATTACAAACTCTTGAACAAGGTCTTGCTCTCCACCCTACCGTAATGGCATCATGGAGCCTCATGGGCTCTAGCCATACCCCCGAGCAAGAAATACATTTTACACCATTGTAATTCAATGGTGAGAGCTTAGTGCTATAACAAGCTTGCTCCTTATACAACACATTACTCTAATATATCCCTTAAACAATCTTACTTATGATTCAATGCATAGATCAAGCTATCTCTACCAATACTAAGAATAAGAAATGGAAAAAGACTTATCTCTCTACAAGCTGCTTTCCTTTGAACTCCTATTCTTCCATCCTTGACTCTCTCCTTCTTTTCTTCACTTCACAAGTTCTCCAAAAGGAGAAGTGGGCAATGCCCAAATCTTCCATCTTCTTGAGATATATAGGAATCCTCCAAACCTACACTCTTTCCCACAAGTGCTCACACATGTGTGAGTCTTGTGCCAATTCCAAGAACTTTTGGGGAGTGGGAAGTTGAGAGTGACAAGTCACTTTTCCCAAGCCCCAACACTTTTTGAATTCGCCACATTCATGAATGTGGACTTTTGAGGGGTCTTTTCACACTCCAAGGACAAGTTCACATGTCAAAAAGGTTCCAAACCCATAGGTATAGGTCCTAGGGGTCTATTCTTGTTCAAAAACCAAGGAAATTGACTCAATAATCCCTTTTTAAAACCCACAAAAGAATCCATACGAGTTTTGATCTTGACCAAGGGTTCCAACCCCAACCAAACTCTCATCACATGACCTACAATTGGATACTCAAACATAATCAACCAATCATTAATAAAACCTCAAACCCTTCTAAGTCAAATTGGCTACACTTATGAAATTTGTTTATTTAATTAACTTAGAAGAATATGATTTCAGATTTGGAGAAATAAAGAATATGAAGAATATAAATAAATTGAGAGTTTATTTATACCTAGTCGAATATTAATTAAATAACTCAGAGTATTTAATTAATTAAATATCATGACCGATTTTAGGTGTATACATTTTTCCCCTCTTTGAATTAATGTGTTTACACATTGCTTCAAATGAAATTTGATACCTATGTCAAGAAAAAAAAAATCGATGTCCCAGATGTTGATTTTCAGATGATGATGAATATATGCCCCCTTGGGAGATAAATTGGCGAATTTTTGAATTTTTAGGATTTTTCAGAATTTTTAAAATTTTTGATGATTTTTTGATGATTTGATGATGATCTCAAAATTTTATATGTCAAAAATGATTTATCTCACAAAAATGAGATTAAAGCCACTAGGTGAGAATTTGATTAATTAAATCCCCTTTGAAAAATAAAAATAAAACAACCCTATGAAATGCCACTTAATTAACCTCTAAAAGGTTAAAAAGTTGATTAGAAAGTTCAGTTCATTTGTGTATTTTTTGATTTGAAATATTTGTGAGAGAGTGATTGAGCATTTTGGAGTAGAATGGTGATCCCCTACCAAATGCACCAGTTCGAGTGAGTCAGGTGGCACAATTTCCTAGCAACATACAAAGCTCTAGTGAGTACCCCGAAAAGCACCTTGTATTTTGTGCATTGAATTTCCTACTTATTTTTCTTTTAAATCATATTTTCAAATGTTTTAGTGCATAGGTTTGATTAGCACTTAGGGTGTCCAAAGTAGCACATAGGATAGATGATTTAGCACATAGGACAAAGTAGCACATAGATGACCCGAACTGGCACATAGATCAACTGTTTTAGCAGATAGAGTGAATTGGCACATAGGTCAACTGATTTAGTGCATAGATTAAATGTAATAGTGCATTGGGTATTTTGACCTATCGAAACTCTATTCTAGAACATCAATGAAATGTTCTAGTGCATAGAGTAAATTGGTGCATTTAAGGTCTACTATAGTGCATTGATGCATTTCTCTAGCACATAGAGGGTTTTAGCGCATTGGAGCACTATTTTGGCGCATTGGGTAAAACTAATGATTTTTTTGTTTACTCCTTATTTTTTATGATGTTTTATCATGTTAGTCTATGATTTGATGATGATTGATAATTTTGATAGGTTAGATGTCCATTGATCTCATGATAGGTCAGATTCCATTATAGGATGATGATAATTTACCTCATGATAGGCGAGGTTGATTTGATTGATTTGATAAATGATTTGATTGATTTTGATGCTCACAAGATTTGATCAAAGTCTCACAAGAGATAATTAGATTGATAGGTTGATTGATTTTGATTGATATTGATTGCTTGATTGATTGATTTATGATTTTGTGATAATAGGAGCCTATCACTAGTTTACATATCAGAGAGTGGTTCCTGAGGATTTGGGATCTAATTCACCATTTGACAAGCCTGAGGTAGGTGTTATTACATGATGTGGGTTTTCATCTATCATCGATATGCTCCAATTCAAGATCAATAGGGGTTTATTGACAACCTTGGCTGAGTGGTGGCATAGTGAATATAACACTTTGCATTTTCCCATTGGTGAGCTCATTGTTACACCAAAGGATGTATATTAGATTCTAGGGATTTTGGTGGTGCGAGAGATGGTTATATATGATGTACAAGATCTGGGTGGGACCAATGCACTGTGGTGAGTGTTCTAGGATGATCACATATGCAAATATGAGATTTGTTGGAGGGACATGGTTGATGTGTATGCAATATTTCCCTTTGTACTAGCTAGTTTTATTGGAGAGTTTCTTTGTCCTGATCATAGGTCAAAGGGAATCTTAGTTGGATGGTGTAGGATTTTAGAAAGTATGATCATTTACTAGACTAGATACACGTGGGGTTGTTGTATGCTAGCCCATCTATACCATGATTTACACTAGGTGATCTATCTGAGTGGGGATAGTATATCAAAAGGATTCACATTGCTCCAGGTCTAGGATTGGGAGCATATAGTGACCAATTGACTAGTAGGAGATAGAAAAAGGCCAACCTTGAGGCCCTATGTTCATATCTATGTAGGTTGACTTGCTCAGGTTAGGCTAGGAAAGTTGGAGTATTGGAGGAGGCATCTCGATTATCTAGAGGTTGTTTGGTGGAGACACTATGTTGATTGTGAGTCATTGCCCGAGGATGACACATAAATGTCATTTTTTTTTACTCAATGTATCTTATTAGTTAGACTCACTTTTTCATTGATAGGTTCATGTTATTAAGAGTATTAATACAATATGGTCAGGTTCAACTCATGCCCTAGGGTGTATCTCATTATGCGTGACAATGGTAGGATGCAATAGAGTGGGGGTTGTGTTTGTTATATGATGTAGTGGTTAAGAACTTTTGAGAGTTATAAACTATCATTTGGGAGGTACATCTAGAGATCATAGATGCACTGATATTAGAGGATTATTTCATGTACATGCTTATGCATTTGTTCCCATGGATCATGATTCTAGATGAGCTTGCACCATTGCTAGCAGAGGAGGTAGGAAGTCATGGGCGGAGATGAAAGAGAGAGGAGGTAGATGAGTAAGGAGAGGAGGAGGAGGAGTCAAAGGAGGAGGAGAGTAGTAGCAATAATGAAGATGGAGATGGCGAGGAGGGTGATGGTGGTGATGATGGGGGTGATTGGGGAGGAGGAGGCATAGGTCCCAATGTTAGAGAGATGAGAGTGCCTCAAAGAAGGAAATCCTTAGTTGCCCCATCATAGTAGTGGGTATAGATTAGATTGTCATCTCAGTAGTAGCAAATGTAGATTACTGCATTATAGGCATAGGTGTAGATGTTGTAAGGACAACTAGAGTACGTACATGCTCTTCTGATGTAAGCTTAGGGGTAGGTGCAAACCTTGATGACTAAGAGGGATTCTACTAGGCAGCGGTTGAAACAAGTGTAGGTGCAGCTAGCACATATATAGGCCTAGGTGCAGGGATAGGTGCAAGGACATATTGTTCCATTGACCACTGAGAGGGATCTCCAGAGACGACAAGTAGAATAGGTTGAGGCCATTATCGAGAGGCTACAATAGGTTGCAACAGCTATAGGTACATTAGATTACTTAGAGATTTTTGTCACACTATGTAGGAGGTTGAGTTCTACAAGAGCCAATATCATGAGGTGGTTCCTCCCAAGAGGTGGGAGAGCTTTACAAAGTCTTGGTTTGGTAGATCCTAGTCTAGAACTATTAGTGTGGGTGTTACACAATTGCATCCTAGAGATAAGAGAGATCCTAGTGAAGGTCAGTTGGGTGGAGGTACTAGTCATGTGATGCCAACACCATTTGGGGGGAGCATAACATAGTTTTGGTTATAATTACATATTTTGAAGTATTTTAGACGTGATGTATACATTGTTGTATATAACATATTGATGATGGACCTCTTTTTTTCAAACTTTGTGATACAACTCCATTTTTTATATTGATGTATCTTTTCATACCTTTGGATATCCTTGTGCACTTTTGACATTCTTATTTTTGAGATTTTATGATACATGTGATGATAATTATGATCTATGTGTTGGTATGAAATATGATGATGGATGTCTATGATGCATTTAATTTCTATGTAATGTGAGGTTCTATATGAAACTGATGATATGATATGCTATGAATGCAAATGTGTTATGATTCAATGATGATTTATGATTGATGCCTATATGATGCATGTGATGCATTTGATGTTTTTGTAATTTTTTGATGCCAATAAATGATGCAATGAATAGATGAATGTTAAATGAAATGATTGTATGATGGTACCTAGTTCGATGATGATTATGGGATGTATGCAATGATGATACCTATATGAGATGAATTTTATTTTCCAGTGATGATATCGCAATGCATGATGGATGATTTTGTATGTTTTATGGATTTATGCCAATGATGTTTTATGCTACATGAGATGTATTTGATTATGCATATAATATGTGATGATATGTGATGTTCATATTGATTATCTATGGATGTAATGATTATGTAAATGATGTGTATGATGCTTTGTATTGATGATATGATTATGTGATGGAAATGATTATGCAAATGATTATGTTCTAGGGTCTTAAGCTTAAATGAGTGAATCTATCCAACTTACAAGAGTTGTAGGAAGGTTTCTATCAATTGATTCTTTGTTAAATCTAGCTTCACAAAATATAACATATTTTCCCAATTCTTTAGGAAATATGAAGAGACTCACTCATTTAAGTTTAGAGAACCATTTTCTTAATGCAACTATATGAAATGATTTGGACTATGTAACTGAGATGTGACACACATATTTTTGTTTTTTTTTTATGTAAATATTATGATGTGATGTATGGATGACTGAATGATGAGATATTTTTTCTAATGCATGCAAATGATGATGCAAATGATGTGTGTTTCTATAGGAGAATGATTTGTTTTTGGGAATGTAAAGTGTACTCAATCCATTAGTCCAAGAGATAACATCATTTTTGTAGCTTTGAAAACCCCATAAATATATATTGAAACTAACATGTATGCAATCTACTCTAACCATGTAGATCTCATATGCAAAAGTTGTCATTTGTAGTAGTTGATTTGTTGCAATTTTTATCATCATTGGGAATTTTAAATGTTCAAAGTGAGTACAAGCATTGATGACATATTTACACAATGATGACCTGATTACTACTTCCATGATGTTTGATAGTGCAAGTTAACACAAGCATCTAAGTATAATTAAATTGAGATGAATTGAGTATTGGTTGCATAAACAAACAAAGCTAACTATTTTCCTATGCAAATTTGAAATGTCATTAGTGATACTTTGTAGAGCATGTCTTGTGACAATTTATAGAGTAATAATGATCAACTCATAGACAATAGAAAAAGTAAAATTATACTCCCTCCTGACTCTTCTAGTTTGGTACATCATCGAGGGGCTCCAAAGATATGATAACAAAAATCAAAATACAACAATTGAATATTCAAGTTTAATGTGATAAACCCCTAATTCAGAACAAACATCATCCATTTGAAGTTTTCTTTTGGTTTGATTGATTTTGATAGTTGATGTGTTACTAATTATGATTGAATCTATTGGTTCAAGCTCAAAGTTTATTATCCCCATTGAGTTCAGAATTTTTCCCGCAGTCTAGTGCGAGACATGACCATGATGCCAAGATATGTACATGAATATTTTATGATCATAGGAAGATAGATGGAAAAAGTGAATGGCGAAAGTGAATGGTTGGCATCCTCAAATAGATAGAAAAGCTAACCTATCACAAATAGTGCCTGTTGCTAGGTTTTCACTACTTGTTTTTATTGCACTTTTTCAAAAAATTTAGATTTTTTTGATCTTTTTGATTTTTCACTTTTTTTTCTATTTTCTCCTTTTTTGATTTCTTTTGGATTTTTGATCATTTTTTTTTTTGTTACCAAGATGCTTGTTTGCTAGGTTTCTATCAAGGCAACCATATTTTTAGGACATTTTCTTAGTGTTTTTGGTATTTTTCTAGGACTTTTTCTAATGCACTAGATGATTCATGTGCATAAATTCTTGAGATGTAGGATATTGTGGGGTCATAAAAAAATCCCCTTTTGGTGTGGAAAACTGATATGCTTCTAATCCAAAGGATGATACAATAAAAAAGGGACCTAGCTAGTTGGGTTCAAATTTCCCATTCTTCTCTCAATCCTGCTAATTATGGGGATTCTATTTTAGGACTAAGTCACCAACCTAAAATGTTATAGGCTTGAATTTTTTTATTGTAGGTCCTAGATATTCTTTATTGATATGGTTTTAGGTGATTCACTGCAAGTTTACAATGATAATCCAAGAGTTTCAATTCCTATAACCTAGACACTCTAGAATCCACATTTGAAATGATCCATTTTAGTGACACACAAAGTGATCTGGTAGGTCAACCTCAATAGGTAGAATGGATTATGATCCATAGACTAGAGCATAGGGTGTAGCCTATGTTGAAGTACAAATGCTAGTTTGATAAACCCATAGAGCAAGATTTAGTTGCGCATGCAAGTCACGTCTAGAATCATTGATGATCTTCTTCAAGATTTTTAGGATATTCTTGTTTGAGGCCTCTTCTTGGCCATTTCCTTGAGGATAATATGGTGTATAAAAATGATGTTGGATGTGAAATCTCTCACAAATTTCTTCAACATCTTGATTTTTGAAAGTTCTTCCATTTTCAATGATGATTTATTGAAGGATACCATACTAAAAGATGATGTAATTTAGGATGAATTGCGAGATTTTTTTTCCTGTGATGGTGGTTAGAGGGAAAATTCAATCCACTTTGTGAGATGCTCTGTGGCTATGATAATGAACTTGTGTCCATTTGATGAAGACAGATGAATTTTCCCTACGAGATCCAGTCCCCACTAAAAAAAAGGGCCATGTTGATGCAAATGGTTGAAGTTCCTATGCTGGTACATGGATGAGATATCCATGAATCTAACACTTTTGGAAATTCTTGATGAATCAAAAAGAGTCCCTCTCCATATTTGACTAGTAATATCCCAAATGAAGAAGTTTCTTGGCTAAGGTTAAACCACTCGAATGAGTTCCACAAACAACTTAATGTACTTCCCATTAAGTTGTTCCAGACTCGTCACATTCTAGAAATCAGAGGAGAGTTCCATCAGGTTCTCGTTGATAAAGGACTTCTATGATAAGTGTATGTTGGTTGGTTTGACGAATAAAGTTTCATTTTTTATTATGAGAGAGATCGGGTGGGAGGGTGTTAAATTTTAGGTATGTATAGATTTTCCCATAGAGGGAAGTGTCAACTTTAGCTAGATGATAGATAACTTGGGATTTAGGGTTCTCATAGGATGGGTTGTATAGTTGTTCCACCATGAACTTGTGGCAGGCTCATTTCTCTAGAATCTGCAAGAGAGAAGCGATGGTCACCATGGCATTAGTGGCTTTGTTTTCACTTTGAGGAATTTGCTAAAATATTATTTCCACTAATTAATTTTTGAATTCAACAACCATTATTTTGTAGGGAATTAATTTTTTTTCCTTTGCTTGATAGTCATTGTTTACCTAATTAATGACTAGTTGTGAATCTCCAGACATGTAACTATGTGATCTTCCACTCAACTGCTACTTTGATTCCAATCATCAAGGCTTCATATTTGGCTATGTTATTGGTACAAGGGAACATTAGTATATAGGATTTGGGAATGGTATGTCCTTGTGGTGAGATAAATTATATTTCAGCTTCTAATCCATGTTGTGTATAATAACCATGAAAGTACAAGACCCATTGTTGTGTGGACACTATTAGGACATTATCTAGAAACTCAATGTTCATTAGATAATTTTCTTACAATGGTGCTTTAGCTAACTGATCTATGATTGCTTGTCCTTTGATTGCTTTCCTATCAACATATTGGACCATGTCAACTTCACTTAGAATCATGACCCACTTAGCTAGTTGTCCTGTTAGATTAGCTTGCTAAGAAGGTATTCTAGTGGATCTATCTTGGCTATTAAATTGATGTTATGGGTTAGCATGTAATGTTGCAATTGTTGGGTAGCAAACACTACTACCAGACAAGACTTTTCAATGAAGGTGCAATTGATCTCATATCCATTTAAGGTTCTATTGATATAATAGATTACCCTTTCTTTTCCTTTTGAATCCTCTTGTGCTAACAGGGATCCCAATAATATTTTAGTTGCTGCTATGTTTAATAAAAGTGACTTCCCTTCTATTGGTGGTACTAAAATGAGTGGACTCATCAGATTTTATTTTAATTCATTTAAGGATCCTTCAAATTTCTCATCCTATCAGAAAGATGCATTCTTACGTTACAAGTGAGTGAAAGGATGGGTCTTACTGTCTAGTTAGAGATAAATCTTCAAATTTATTGGAATCTTCCTTGCAGAGATTGTAGATGACTCATGTTCTTGGGTGGTGACATTTACATTATGGCTTTGACCTTTGCTCGATCTAGCTCAATGCCATTTTCTAAAACTATGTATCTGAAAAGTTTGGCTAAAGTCACCCTAAATACACATTTCTTTGGGTTTAGTCATACATTGAACTTTTCCAGCCTGGTAAAGATTTTATCTAAGATCTCTAGGTGTCCTTCTCTAGTGTAGTATTTGGCTAACAAATTGTCCACATTGTTTTCCATGAAGGTTTGTATCATATCATGAAAGTTGTTGTCATAACACACTGATAAGTGGCTCTTGCATTCTTTAACCTGAAAGGCATGACGTTCCAACAAAATTTCCCCCATGGGTATGTAATAGTTGTATTTTCTTGATCCTCTAGAGCTATTTTGATTTTATTATAGCTAGAAAAACCATCCATGAGTGACAACATGCCATGTCTTGCTATTAGGTCTACAATGATGTAAATGTTCGGTAGGGGAAAATCATTTTTTGGAAAAGCCTTGTTGAGATCCTTCAAATCTATGTAGATTCTAATGCTTTTTTCTAGTTTGGAAACATGTACAATGTTGGAAATCCACTCGACATAGTCAATCAATGTAATGAATATAGTATCCAATAATTTCTTTAGTTGTACTTTTATGAATATGTCAATATGTGGATGCATTTTCCTTAATGTTTGCTTAAATGGTTTTACTCCTATTGGTAGTGATAAGTCCAGTGCATGATGAGTTTTGGATCAATCCCTAGCATGTACGCATATGACCAAGAAAAATTGACTCTTCTTTCTATGAATAATTTCATGAAGTTAATTTTTTCTTGATTTGTTAAGGATTCTTCTAGATGGGCAATCTTCACTTTTTCTTCATTGCCAATATTGATAGACTAGGTGAATTCAACCAATACTTTAGATTTTTCTTGAAAGAGTTTAGGGAGCGTGTCATATCTTCCAAATTTTAGTGCCTTGGAGAGGTTTTCACTGTTGGATATGCTCTTTTTTTTTACTTTTTCTAGATCTGATAATGCCATTAAATGGTTTTCAAAATCAATTATTTTTCTTATATTATTCATTTTGCAACTATATATTTTGACACTCTCCTATTTGGAAGCTTCCTTATGATGTTCAATGGTGGAATCTATTTTGATATTTGGAAAGATAGGGATATCAAATGACTTAGTTTGATCCCAATCTATGAGTTTGGGATGCACTAAGGGTAATGAATCATTGGATTGGCTAAAGTCAAAGGTAGTAATTGTCCTAATGGTAATATCCTAAAATTTTCCAATAGAAAAATCAATTTCTATAAGGTAACTCTCCTCTGAATTATTAGTTTCACTCCATTTCTGATCATCTTCACTAGAATCATCAATATATTATGATCCTATATAGAGTGGTCTATAACCTAAACTTTGACCCTCCACATGTATGCGTGTATAACTTTGGACTACATCAATTTCCTTAACATGAAAAGACTCTTCGGATAGTGAATTCCACTCATATTCATTTGAATTAGTTTCATGATCATCACTACCTGGTAGTTGTAGGATTATTTCAACTTGTTTCTTCTCTTGATTCTTCTCTATACCCTAGTCTTGTTTTATCCCTCACTTACATTATGATACATTTTATCAGTTCTATGATGCCTTATTTCCTTTTACCTTAGGACCTTTTCCCTCATATCCCATATTTTCAAGGATTGTATTTCCTTTTCCATACTCCTTTGTTTCTACACTTGAGGTGGATGCTTGTGATGATTATTTTTCTTTATATAAATAGTTTAAAACCTCTTCATTGTTTGATTCATCAACTAATATTCCTTCTCTCACAAAGGTTCCATCAAAGAGTGTATTGGGTTGTGATGATTATTGTCTTGATGTTGATGGCTATCCATATGACTTTGGAGAAGATGAAAGTTGTGATAAACATAAGGAATGATAAAATGAGTATTCTCCCATTCCTTTTTCTTTCAATCAGATCTTGGTAACTTTTTTTGACAAGAACTCAAGTTTACATTCATTTTTTAGTGGTGTAGAATTATTGATACCCTTTTCTTTTGATTGATCCTTTATCTTAGGCTGGTTTGACAAAAAAACTTGATGTACTTTCTTTGTTTGAGGGATTGACATCACCAATATCCTTATCCTTTAGTTGGTCCTTTTTCTCAATCCACTTTGACAAGGAATTTAGTCGTTTCCCATCATTTGATGAACCCTAAGTTGGAGCTTACCTATTGTGTGGTACAAAATCATCTTGGGTTGTCTTGAGGGTGTTGCAATATTGGGGGGTTTTTTAGTTAGCTACAATAGTTATTTCATGTCCATTGAAAGGGAACTTTAAACATTGGTGATATGTCGATGGTACTACTTGCATGTCGTGAATTATTATTAAATCAACACAAACCTTAATGAAACGAATTATATCAAATATTTGAATAAAGTAAACTACTCTATTTTATAGCTAAATAAATCTTTTAAGATCATTTCATTGTTCTCTATTCTCAAGGATTTATTAAACCATATTTCTTGGATTTTTGTTTATGCACTTATGGTTGTTAAAAAGACAACTTGAGAAATGAGATTTATATACAACATGAAAGCCAATTAAATTACTACATGAAACTATATGAGGTAGATAATATGGTGTGGAGCTAGGATGATTCTACATATTCTCATCTTCTAATCTAAAATGCAACTATGATGCAAAGTATGACATAAAATTCAATAATGATGCAAAGTGTTATTCTAATTATATGTGACTATGATCCAAAACATGATATGAAATGTAGCTATAAGACACAAAAATTCCCCAGTGCTCAAATGATATTCTTGCATGATAACTCTACTCAAATGTGGATGAAAAATACAATGGAAAAGGGTTGTATTTATAGGATTTTTCAAGCACCTTGTGATGTTGCAACAATCGATGGTCTAGATTTAAGCAAGAAGGATGAATGGTAGAGATGGAGAGAATCAAGAAGGTGTCCCCTTGACCAAGGACAACATGCCAAATGGATGGAGGAATCTCTTCACCAAAAGGAAACATGCCAAATGGATGGAAGAATAAAGTGTGGGAAGAAAAAACCATGTGTTTGAAAATTGGTTGAAGAAGTGTGTGAGGAATAAGCCATGCATTTAAAATTGGTTGAAGATAATTCTAATTTAAAAATTAGAATTATTTAATGTCATGTGACCTTGGTGAGGTGGCATAAAAAAATTTAGACATGTGCTAGAATTCCTAATTAGGATTAGTGAAAATTAATTAAATAAAACAAACTTATGAATTTTTTTATTAAATTAACGTAGAAGAATATGATTTTAGATTTGGAGAAATAAAGAATATGAAAAATATAAATAAATTGAAAATTTATTTGTGGGTGGTTGGACGGGTGCCACCTCACCAATATTGGGTGAGGTGGTAGGATCACTAGGAGATAAGTGGGAGTTGAGGGTGGATTGGGATGATTGATGGTGTTTGATGGGTGTCTTCCCTCAGGCTAGGTGGTAAAAATTAAGGTTAAGTTGGAGGTGGCCAAGTTTTGGAAAAAGGCTCTAGAGGATGTTCTCTTCATCATTGCACACTGACATTGGGGACTCTTGACACCCTTTAGAGGACATCTCACCAATTTATCTGGCGTAATGGGGATGCACGTGTGTAGCCTCATTTAAGCAACATGTCCTTTTCTTTTTGCATCATAGGATTAAATGAAAATGAGTAGATTTATCTTATTAGTCTTCGGTAACGAATTGGATATGAAGGGAATGGTGACACCAGTTGAATTGAAGGGCTCAAATAGGAATATTTATTTTGAAGGGAATATTTCCATGCTTTTCCTTCAGTGTATCATTCATCATCCAAATTATTTAGTATTAGCTACTATCACATGCATTTCTAGGAAGAACTTTATGGTGGATTTTGAGCATTACAGGCTCGACTTGGATATTTCTTCCAGGGTGCTAGCTAGACTACTAGATGTTGGGGTTTCTAAGGGTAATGCTAGGGTTATTATGCAGAGGCTATTCAAGAAAGACCTATTAGTGGGATTGGATAGGGAATTGGATACTAAATGTATTGGGAAGGGCATTATGTGCCCCTAAGACCTAAATTTTCTCAAAAATATGGATGCCTTGGTCAATTATTACCCCTTTCTACTAGATGTTAATGGGCTTGAATTGATGGAGCACATAAGGTTGGAAAATGATGGTGCAAATTTCTTCAAGAAAAATATTATTTCACTCACATGGTGGATTCACCCTAGAAATAGGAGTTTTGAAGTTTTTCTCAGCAAAATATTTGGTGATTTGGGTTCTAGGGTTGTTCTATTTTGTTGGTTCTTTGTTTCTCAAGTTTTTGGAAAAATATATTTTTCCTTTACTCTAGTTTGTCTCTGTTTGTGTTTAGTAGCATGGTATGCCCACTGGTAGGTTTCATTTTTTTGTTTTTGGGCATGTAGCCTCCAAGGTTTACTAGATTCCTCTTTGCTTTGGTCAGCTAGTTCATTTGTGGTAGTTGCTCTGGCCAATATGGTTCTACGTATGGGTGGGTAAAGTTTAGTTTTGGTGCATACACTGGCAGAGGTTCTCTGCACTTGGCTACCCGCATTGAAAATGTGTGTACCTTTTTCATTTGTGAAGGATCATGATGGGCCAAAAAGTGGTGATATCATGGGTATGTGGTTGATGACTTTTTTTTACCCAAAATTTATGAAATGAAAAGGGTTTTTAAAGGAGATTCTAAACTTTCCACCAATATAAATTATGCTTTAATTTGAATTTAAAAAATAATTATTATTCATTTTCTATTTGAATTATGACTAAAGTCCTAATTGATAGGCTGACTAAAAAAATTTTATAGCTTTCAAATGGTATCACATTTTTTGAATCCAAAACATGCATCACATTATATGCTTTGCATACTATAATATTACAAAAAAAAAAAAAAATCATGATTTTTTGACCAAGTTAAGGTGGTCAAACATATGAGTTTTTATATTTTTTAAAAGTTGTAATAAAAAATTCATAATTCATTATTTACTTGGAAAAAAATTACAATAAAATATGCATCACATTGGGACATGAGTCCTCTACTTATATCTAAAATATTATAAAAAAATATTATCATTTTATTATGGTTAGGGTGGTTAGATAGACACCTACTTCTTAATTTTTCCTTAAAATTTAAGTACTTTTGTATTGAAATTTCAAATTTTCACCAAATAGATCTTTTTTCTTTAAAAAAAACCTAGTAGTTTAGAAACTACATTCAATTTTTTGTAGATTCTATTCTTAAATATTATTGAAATAATATAGATAACTTATTCAAATTTTTACATCAAGTTGCCTAACTCTGATTTTTCTGAATTTTTTGCAACTTAAGGGCCTATTTTTTTGATGATGATCTTGCACATACCCTTTTTGAAATTTCAATATAAACTATAAAGTCTCTTACTGATCAACAACAAAAAATTGAGAATTGATTTATACGTAGTTGAATATTTATTGAATAACTAGTATTTAATGAATTAAATGTCATTACCAATTTTAGGTATATACAAAAGAGAACATGGTCTAATATTCTTCTTTTATTGTTTTTGATAAAGATGTACAAGTTGGAAAAAATCCCACACACCATAAATTCATCATTTTATAAGGGGAAACCCTCATACATGGGATGTGAGAATATAAAATATAGAGAATCTAGAACTTGTTGATTGTGAATGTTTTATTTATCTATCTAAATAATTTTCCATGATTCATACGATACTTAATTGGAATAACAAGGTGTTGAGGGTCAAATATTTAATCATGGAATTTGAGAATAAAGACAATAAGGTTCAATAAAAAAATATTATTATATTTACTTATAATAATATTTTCACGATTTGATTATTGTGTAATAGAATGAATCAAAGCTACATACCTATTTCTATTATTGATTGATATGTTTCTTTCCGATTTTCCAGAACTTGCATTTAAAAATTGTTGAAGTCATAAAATAGTTTATACTATTTTGTGGCAGACCTGCATACATTATCCACCAATATATTCAATGGTGCTATAAATTTTTTATTAGACTTATTCTATTGGTTGTCATACATATGAATTTTTTTTGCATCTAATTTCAAAAATATAGATATCTACACAGGGAAAGTTAAATGGCACACAACAAAAGAAGAAAAACAACATAGACTATATAACATTAATTATTTTATTGTGTTGCAACCATCGCCACAAAATGGGGGCCATAAATGAAACAAAATTGTTTACAATAGTGGATCAGATGAGAAAAAATATAAAACATAAAAATTCTTAGTAATGAACCCATAAAAAATGATTGCTACAGAACACAAACCAAGAAACAAGATACATTAGCCACCATTGTCACCAATTGTGAAATCAATTTTTCTTATTGCACTTAATATAGTTTGGCAAGCCGATACAGAAAGTTGGTGGAATTAAAATGGTAGTTGTCATCAACATTAATTGTTGTATGGTTTCTATGTAGTATCAATGGTTGAAAATTATGAGAATATTTCATGTTGTTCTCAATAATGCATTCATGGTTGCTGACCTATGACTTTAGCAATACTACTCCTCCATGCATATACATATAAAAATACATTATAGACACATATATCTACACACATTTGTATAAACATGTTGTATGCACTCATAAAATTCAATGGAATGCATATATGTTTATGTATAAGCATATGTAGATTTATACATACAAATAACCATGTCCACATGTATATATAAGAACAACTACAAATACTAATACATGTGTTGAATAGGGCAATAAGAATTGTACCTTTATAAAATCTCACCATCTTCACTCACAACTCTGATAGTAGGCAAAGCCACAGAGGAACACCCAACAATGCCTTATTGAAAATTGCATAGACTTTCACTATGTTTCCTGAGGTTTAAAATGGCAAGTGTTATTACAACCATCACCACTACATGGAAACCATACAAAAAATTAATGTTAATTCCACAATGGTGAGCTTCTATAAAGGTGCAAGTTCAATCACCCATTATCAAGTTTCTTTGAAGGTGGCTGGAGGTTATTTTGTGTTCTTTGCATGGGGTGATGGTTGCAAAAGAACTTCAAAATTCTTAGATCTAATAATTTTTTCCCTAAAATGTGAAACAAAACAAAAGAAGGGTTTCTCTCCAACCTACCATATTATGTCATGGAGCTTGATAGGTTGTCACCAAACACCTGACCAAGTACATACATTCTCCACCATTATGATCATTAGTAAAATCAATGTTCCTTATTACACTTAATATACAAATAATTTACACCACACACAAACCATAAATGAAAATATATTGAATTCAACAGTGTAGTAGACAATAGTGGAATTCATAGTAAATCAACAAAAAATATGAACCATAAATGATACAATATTGGTTTCAACAGTGAACGAGATGGAAAGACCACACAAAACAAAAGAATTGACAGTAACTAACGCATGCACTTGGAATTTTATTTTTTTCAAAATTACCTTATAAAAAATGAAATAATATAGCCAAAGCTAGACAACAATAATCAACAATGCCATATGGAAAACAACACAAACTATATAACATTAACTATTTTATTGTATTGTAGCCATTACCACAAAACAAAATTTACATACATATTTTCTTGTAGGGAATGATAGGATGTATTATAATGTTATATGGAACATTAGTCTCACCATTGATAGCTGTGATGAACAATGCCTTGTTTTTTTGTGTTTGTGGTGCACGAGCACCTAAGGAACAACAGGCAGTTTCTTAGGTAAAGAAGAAACCCAGAGGGTTAATTTTTTTTTTGTTTTGTTTTCATAAGGTCATGTTGACCATTGTGTAGATGGATTTGAGATGGTATTGATATTTAGGAAAGAAGTTGACATGAGTTAAATAGGTTTGGAACTTCATTTTTGTTAAGTTGTCAAAAGTTGGCAAAGTTTGCAAAACACAGTGGGTATTATAACTTTTGCTATTAGGTTAACAAGAGGTTCGACCAAAGGTACTTCACTATTTTTGGAGCCTATATAAGGGATGATTCAACCCTGGAGTGGGGTTAGAAGCTTTAATGTTTTGGTAAAATCTTGGGAAATAGAAGAAAATAGTGTTATGTGTAGAAATTCCTGATATTTGCATCTTGATTAAGTTTTAATGGAGTAGATTTGTTTCTGTTTCGCTATGGAATGTATTGTAGTTTTCATTCAAGAATTTTGAATTCATTATATAGCTTCTTGTACAATTTTTAAGCATCTTTTTGTAAATAGTTCAGTGTTGCCCTGTTGCTGGTTTGAACCAGACTGTTTAAAGAAAATGGGGTGCTAGAGCACTTTTCCATCATACAAACCGTATGGTCTTTTGGAAGTAGTTCCTAGACACCATGCCTATACATATGTTAGTTAGTAGGTATTTTTTTAGTGCAGGAGATGCTGGCAAGGTCTTGCCCTAGGCGAGCCAGGCAGGGTCTGGCTAGGGAAGACCAGGAGTAAATGAGAAATAACTTGCAGGGGTGCTTAGTTTTTGAAGAAATTATTTTCGGAGAATTTAGTTGGAGGTCTTACCAAGGTTTGGTGATTAGGATGAGGATCCACCAATCCATTTGGTGTGATAAATCTTTGATAGTTTGAAAACAGTCTAGAAAGCTTACAAACCCTAGTTTTTGGGTCAATTTTGTGATTTGGCAGTGTACGGCCTGTACAGGCTCAAAACCTCAAGAATATTTAAGGTGTGGGTATCGGAATCACAAATTCCAAATGAAAAATCCGGGTCTTTTGGTGGGTTTTGAAGAAAATTGCATTTTTCCCTTTTAAGAGGCCTGATTGGGGCTCTAGGCTTGTAGCCTTTCTAACCCTAGGAAGGGATTTTGTGAAAGTGATGATTAATTAGAGTTGTGTGATGAAACAAGAACCCTAGATTGATTACCTAGAAGAAATTACAACATTTACACACCCCTGCAAGAAACAAATGGAATGTTGAGAGAATTTGGCCTTTAGGGAAGAATAAGGGTCAAGGGCGAGATAGTGGCAAGGAGATAGTGGCAAGGCATCAAGAATGCTTGGTAAGAAGAAGAATGTTGATGGTGGTTTTGGATAGTAGGACTAGGGGTGTCTATACCTGTGATAGGACCTAAAGGTTAGGGTGAAAGAGTCACCTAAGGAGTTCTCAAGAACAAGGACTTAGAGCATGGGACAGTGAGATTCCCATCCAACCCTTCCCTATTAGATTGGTATCAAAGCAAGTTAAAGATTTGGGAAAGAATCTTGTATGTCTGAGGTTGAGTCTAGTGATTCTTCCATCATGGTGACAAATGCAGAACTGACCAAGATGGTTGAAGAGTAGGAGGAAGACAATTAACTACTGAGGGAAAGGATAGCCCAACTTGAACAAGCAGTGAGGAATGCACAATTTGAAGGAAGAATACCAAAGGAAGAAGAGGTTGTAGAGGAAGATAAGACCCCTAAACCTAACCATGTTTTGAAGGAGGAGCCTTTCTTGAAGGCATTGAAAGCTTTGAGTGGGAAATCACTTGAAGGCATACCACTTTTTAGTGGAAAGATGGAAGCTGACCCAGTCATGGATTGCATAGAAGGCATGGAAAATCACTTTGAGTGTGATGAAGTCACTGAAGCACAGAAGGTGAAGGTTTCTAAATCAAGATTAAGAGGATCTACCTTGACATGGTGGAAGTTCATTCAGACAGAGAGGGAAAAAGAAGGTAAGCAGCCTATTTCAACTTGGAAAGGAATGGTTGCCAAAGTAAGAGAAGCCTATATGCCAGATGACTATGAGATTCAGTTACACAAGAAGAGGCAAAGCCTAAGGTAAAGAGACCAAGATGTAAACACTTACACTAAGGAATTTCAAAAACTTTGCATGAGATCTAATGTGACAGAGGATGAGAGCCTCAAGGTGGCTAGATACCTTAATGGCTTGAAGTGGAACATTCAAGAGGAGATGGCTCTTTTAAGTCCTAAGACAATACACCAATGCTATCAGTTGGCCATAAATATTGAGGAAGGCAACAAGAAGAAGCAAGATCAGATTTCTAAGGGTAGAGGAAAAGGTAGAGATCAAAGAGATCAAAGAGGACAATGTGGTGGCTACCAAGGTAGAGGCAGTGACCAAAGAAATCAAGGAGAATCTAAACTCACTGAGCATGGAGGTGAAACATCTTCCAAAGGTGGATATAACAGAGGAAGAGGACCTCAAGGAGGTTCAAATAGAGGAAGAGGAGCAAGCAGAAGCAATTCTTATTTTGCAAACATGAAGTGTTATCATTGTAATCAAATAGGTCACCCTGCTTATAGGTGCCCGGAGAAAGCATCTACATCAAGCAATGAAAAGAGAGTGGCTTATGCACAAGAGGACACTATGATTCCTAAAGTCAATCATATAGAATCTGAGGTAGGAGAAAATCTAATGCTCAATAGGGTTTTGATCAGACAAATGGTTAAGGAAGAACCAAAATAGAGGATAGCTCTATTTAGAGTAAGATGCAAGATACTCGGAAAAGTGTGCAAAGTCATAGTAGATTTAGGTTCAATAGATAATATCATCTCAGAGGAGGTAGTAATGAAACTGAAATTGGAGAAAGTACCTCATACTAGCCCTTACAAAGTCACATGGCTAAACAAAGGGTAGAGTGTTTCAGTGAATGAGCAAGTAACAGTGGAGTTTTCCATTGGAGCATATAAAGAAAAGTTGGTTTGTGATGTTTTACCCATGGATGCATGCCATCTAATCTTGGGAAGACCATGGTAGTATGATAGGAGTGTTATATATGATGGAAAAGAGAACACCGTCTCATTCAAGAAGGATGGGAAAACTTTCAAGCTGCAGTCACTGTCAGAAGAAGATGAAGGATAGTCAAAGACACCAAACATCATGTTGAGCAGTGGTAAGGAGTTCCTTAAGAACCTACATCAAGGGAATGAAGGATATGTGGTTATGGTACAACCTAAAGAGGAAGATAAGGCTGAAAAGACAGTCCTATCGGAAGCTGTCCAAAAGTTGCTTGATAGGTACAAGAGTATAGTTAGTGATGTTACACCTGCAACTCTACCACCAAAGAGAGCCATAAGTCATCAAATTGACTTCATACCTAGAGCTTCATTACCTAACAAAGCAGCATACAAAATTACACTAGATCAGAATCTTGAGGTAGCTAGGCAAGTGCAAGAATTATTAGATCAAGGCTTGATTCAAAAAGAGAATCATCCCATGTGCAGTACTAGTGGTTTTAGCAGCCAAGAAGGGAGGTAAGTGGAGGTTCTGTATTGATTCTAGAGCAATAAATAGGATCACCATTAGGTATAGGTTTCCTATTCCTAGAATTGAAGATTTGATGGATTGTCTTGGAGGTGCTCAGTTCATCACAAAGTTGGATCTTAAGAGTGGATACCATCATATCAAAATTAAGGATGGTGATGAGTTGAAGACAACATTTAAGACAAATGATGGGTTATATGAGTGGAGAGTGATGCCATTTGGTCTCTTCAATTCCCCTAGCACATTCATGAGGCTCATGAATGAAGTGCTTAAGGACTTTAAAGGGATATTTGTGGTAGTGTACATTAATGACATCCTCATATATAGCAAGACAGTAGAAGCGCATTTGAAACATGCGAAGCAAGTTCTTAGAAGGTTGCAAGAAGAGAAGTTGGCAATCAATCTAGAGAAGTGTGAATTCTTGAAGCAAGAGCTAGTCTATTTAGGTTCTGTAGTGTCCAAAGGATCATTAAAGATGGATCTAAGCAAGGTGGAAGCCATCCTAAACTGGCCTACACCAACCACAGGGACAAAGGTAAGAAGTTTTTCATGGATTAGCTCAATTTTATAGGAAATTCATAAGGAATTTTAGTGGTATATGTGCACCAGTCTTAGATACAATCAAGGGTGGTATAAAAACTAAGTTTGTGTGGACTCAAGAAGCTTAGAAAGGGTTTGAGAAACTGAAACAAGAGGTGGCAACTCAACCAATTCTCTTATTACCTAGCTTTGACAAGTTGTTCACATGGAATGTGATGCTAGTGGAGTGGCAGTAGGAGGTGTGCTCAGTCAAGAGGGTAGGCCTATAGCCTTCTTTAGTGAGAATTTCAATGAAGCAAAGAAGAATTATTCCACCTATGACTTAGAACTTTATGCTTTGGTTCAGTCACTTAGGAAATGGAGGCATTATCTTCTACCCAAGGAGTTTGTGGTCTTTACTGACAATCAGGCACTCAAGCTTTATCAACACTCAAGAGAAGTTGAGTAATAGACATTTGAAATGGATGGAATACATTCAAGATTTTACCTTCACCATCAAGCATAAGAAGGGACAGCTCAACAAAGTGGCAGATGCATTGAGTAGGAGATTGATGATAGTGCAAGAGATACAGATCAAGAGCATTGGCATAGAGTGTTTCAAGGATCTATATGGAGATGATGAAGACTTTTCAGAGGTCTATAAGGTATGTTCTAACTTTGAGAACCATTTCCATAGCCAATACTCTGAATATACTTTGCAAAGTGGGTTATTGTTTAAGGGAAATCAGTTATGTGTTCCAAGAGGTTCAATGAGGGAAAATCTGATTCAGGAAAAGCATAATGGCAGTCTTAGTGGACATTTTGGCATTAACAAGACTTTAGAACTAGTGCAAAGATTTTATTATTGGCCTAAGTTGGCAAGAGATGTTAGAAAGTATGTGGAACAGTGTGTTGTGTGTATGAAAGCTAAGGGAGGAGCTAGTAATGCTAGTTTGTATCAACCCCTACCCATTCCTAACAGACCATGGGAGTGTGTGAGCATGGATTTTGTGGTAGGCCTTCCTAAGACCAAGACTAGTTTTGACAGTGTTTATGTAGTGGTAGAAAAATTTAGCAAGATGATTCATTTCATTCCCTACAAGAATACTCATGAAGCTAGCTACATAGTTCATCATTTCTTCAAGGAGGTTGTGAGGATCCATGGGCTACCTTTGAGCATTGTTTCTGACAGAGATGTGAAGTTCATGAGTCACTTTTGGAAGAATCTATGGAGTAGATTCAGAACAAATCTGTCATTTGGATCAACTTACCATCCTCAGACTGATGTTCAAATAGAGGTGGTTAACAGGGTGCTTTGTAATATTTTAAGGTGTTTAACTAAAGAATATGGATAGGCATGGGATGTGGTTATTTCCCAAGTTGAGTATGCCTATAATGACAGTGTAAACTAGACCACAGGGAAGAGTCCATTTGAAGTTGTGTATGGGATGCACCGAAGAGGAATTTGTGAGCTTAGAGATTTTGGAGCCATGGAACATAGAAGTGGACATGTGGAAGACTTTAGTTACACCATGAAGGAGATTTAGGAGTAGGTCAAGAGGACGGTCACTGAGGCTAGACAAAAAGTGAAGGAGAAAGCAGATATGTCAAGGAAAGATGTGCAATTTCAAGTAGGGGACTATGTTATGGTCCACCTTAACAAATAAAGGTTGTATAAGGGAATGTCAACCAAGTTCTAGAGGAAGAGAGTGGGTCCCTACAAGATATTGGCCAAGTATGGAAAGAATGCATACAAGGTAGAGTTACCTACCAATCTAGGAATCTCACTAGTTTTCAACATTGTTGATTTGATCAAGTATAAGGGAACAGTCAGTGATGAGGTTCAAAAAAATTAGGTGATCTTCAATGACACCAGTAATGTACCCCTACCTAATCAAGAGAAGCCTCAGGCAGAGCAGATCTTGGAGTCAAGAGTGCAAAAGTCTACAAGGAACAAGGTGTACATGGAGCACCTTATCAAGTGGAAGAACAAGCATGAATTAGAAGCTACATGGGTACAAGAAGATTAGTTTAAGAGGATTTTCATTGACCTGTCATTGATATCTCTTTCCAATCCTTAGTGTTTGAGCTGAGAGGGGGAGAATGGTGCAGGAGCACCTAAGGAACAACAGGCAGTTTCTTAGGTAAAGAAGAAACCTAGAGGGTTAAAAAAAAATTGTTTTGTTTTCATAAGGTCCTCTTCACCACTGTGTAGAGGGCTTTGAGATGGTTTTTATCTTTAGAAAAGAAGTTACATGAGTTAAATAGGTTTGGAACTTCATTTTTGTTATGTTGTCAAAAGTTGGTAAAGTTTGCAAAACACAGTGGGTATTATAACTTTTGCTATTAGGTCATTAAGAGGTTCGATCAAAGGTACTCAACTATTTTTGGAGCCTATATAAGGGATGATTCGACCCTAGATCAGGGTTGGAAGCTTTAATGTTTTGGTAAAATCTTGGGAAATAGAAGAAAACAACGTTATGTGTAAAAAATCCTAATTTTTGCATCTTGATTGAGTTTTAATGGATTAGATTTGTTTCTCTTTTGCTATGGAATGTAGTGTAGTTTTCATTCAAGCATTTTGAATTCATTAGATAGCTTCTTGTACAAATTTTAAGCATCTTTTTGTAAATAGATCAGTGTTGCCCTATTGCTGGTATGAACCAGACTGTTTAAAGAAAATGGGGTTGTAGAGCACTTTTCCACCGTACAAACCATACGGCCTTTTGGAAGCAGTGCCTAGACACCATGCCTATACATATGTTAATTGGTAGGTTTTTTTTGAGTGCAGGAGATGCTGGCAAGGTCTTGCCCTAAACGAGCCAGGCAGGGTCCGGCTAGGGAAGACCATGAGTAAATGAGACATAACTTGTAGGGGTGCTTAGTTTTTGAAGAAATTATTTTTGGAGAATTTAGTTGGAGGTATTGGAAAGGCTTAGTGATCAGGAGGAGGCTCCACCAATCCATTTGGTGTGGGATATCTTTGACAACTTGAAAACAGTCTAGAAACCTTACAAACCCTAGTTTTTGGGTCAATTTTATGATTTGGCAGTGTACGGCCTGTACAGGATCAAAACCCCAAGAATCTTTAAGGTGTGGGTATGGGAATCACAAAACCGAAATGAAGAATCCAAGTCTTTTGTTTTTTTTTGAAGAAAATTGCATTTTTCCCTTTTAAGAGGCCTAATTGGGGCTCTAGGCTTGTAGCCTTTCTAACCCTAGGAAGGGATTTTGTGAAAGTGATGGTTAATTGGAGTTGTGTGATGAAACAAGAACCCTAGATTGATTACCTAGAAGCAATTACAACATTTACACACCCCTACAAGAATCAAATGGAATGTTGAGAGAATTTGGCCTTTAGGGAAGAATAAGGGTCAAGGGCGAGATAGTGGCAAGGAGATAGTGGCAAGGCACGAAGAATGCTTGGTAGGAAGAAGAGTGTTGATAGTGGGGTTGGCCAGTAGGACCAAGGGTGTCTATACCTATGATAGGACCTAAAGGTTAGGGTGAAAGAGTCACCTAAGGAGTTCTCAAGAACAAGGACTCGGAGCATGGGACAATGAGATTCCCATCCAAGCCTTCCCTATCAATTTCACTTTATTTCCCCTATGAGCAAATATGTATCTATTTCTTAGTAGATGCAAAAAATATTGATACATATGGAGACATTATTGGAATGATAAGCTATATTTTAAGTGTTATATGGAACACTAATGCCACCATTGATCGCAGGGATGAACAATGTATTTCCCCTATGTGCAAATATGGATGTATGTCATGGTATATTCAAACAACATTGATACATAATGATCATTGTGTTTATTTTGTTGGGACATTCTTGGAATGATAAGTTTTATTTTAAGTGTTATATGGAACATTGATGCCACCATTGTTCGTAATGATGGACAATGTATGTTCTTGGTTAGTTATTTTGCAAGAAAATAGACTATTTTTTATATGATCTACAAAGGGTTTTCATAACATGTGCCTCTTCCTACTTGCTTTCTTTCAACTTCCTTCTTTGTCCTACCACTGTAAAATTCAAAAAAAAATGTTTTAGAGGAAAAACACCACAAAATAGGAGAATTCACAGTATGAAACCCATGCAAAGAAACATAACATGAGTTGCATGTTGCATATGAATATTGTTTGTATATGATAATTGTTCTGCATCTAATTTCACATATGTAGATATTTGCACATAGGAAAAATAAAATGAGTGGAAAGAGAAAATGACACTCTCTCTATCTTGCTATAGTTTGGTGAGAGCCTATGATGCTCTATGACTGAATATGGCTGGGTGGATAGCATGCCTTGTTTTTGTTTGTTTCATTTTATTTTCCTATGTGTAGATATGTATGTATGTAAAAGTTAATGTGAACAACATTCATATATTGTACGCTATGTTTATTCTTTTGGGAAACTAGTTATTTGTTTGACCCTTAATTGGGTATTCTTGGAATGATAAACTATATAGTAAGTGTTATGTGACATGTTGAATCCTTTTTTTTCTTATTTGTTTTCCCTCATATTGTTAATGTCTCTATAGAAAATTTGAAGCATAAAAAATTTGAAACAAAAATTTGGGAATAGAGCTCGTTAGCCTTTGTTGCTTTAATTGAACATTCAACCATTTTTTTGTTGTGGAATAGAGCTATTGTCAACAACTGACATTGCATCTCTAAAATTTTTAAAGAGCAGCCCCAATAATTTTGATGGAATCTAGCTCTCCCTAGGTTGCTAGACAACCCTCAAGCACCAATCATTGTAAGTTTGTTCCTTGTTTCCTTTTTGCTTCTTAGAATTGTATTGTCTCTTTTATGTGTGCATCTAGTGAACTGTGAAAAATTATTTGTTTCAATTATTGGTCCTTATAATATATAGTCTAAATTATTTATATTTGAGCTATATATGTGCCCTTTACCTTTTCTTTTGCTAGGCATTTGGGAGTAGCCTATGTGTTAGGGAAAAATGGTTCCAATTTTGTGATGTGTCAACATTGTTAGGTTCTTCCTTGTTTATATTCAACAAAAATCTTTTTTTTTTTGCTTCTTGCTTGAACTTGACCTCCTTTCACATTCATCTATTATATGCACCTTTGAAGTCAGTGCAATCTTGTAACCATGTATAGTTATATATGTGCTAGCATATCAGATGCCAATAATTGTTTTGTTTTGTACTACCTCTTTCCCCTACTTTTTCTTCTAGATTCATGTTCTCCTTTTGGAGTTGTGCCATAGTCTTCATCATCTCATTGCTTTGGCTTAGGTAAGTAAAAGTACTAGTGAAAATAAAAGAATTGTAGGTGACACTGTTGATAACATACTGAGCATTCATTTCACCAGAAGACCAGTATTGTAACATATAAAGTTGTTTTGATGGAATTTGTGATAAGCTTTTTGTAGCCTCATCAAAAGTAGTAGCCCAAATCTCACCTATGTGGAATTTCATCTTTAGCTATAACAAATATCAAAATTTATAATTAACCATGGTTTTCTATCATTTGGCACAGTATTATATATTTTTTACAAATTTTTCACACTTTTTATTGCATTTTCTGCCATTGGCCTACAAGGGACATGTAGCGCAACAAAATGAATCAATTTAAATATATTTCACTATTTCCTTAACAATAGTTTTTTGAGTGCATACAACATCTTGATATAGATTTGTGTAGATATAGTGTCTGTAATGAATTTGTATACGTATGTGCATGTAGAGTTGATAGGTTATATGTATGTGTTAGTGTGTATGTGTGTTTATGCATTTTCCACATGTCTCTATGAGGTCATGTGTTTATCTATATATAAATATGTCCAGTTTTAAATATCAGTATAGTTGTTTGATTCTTCTCTGTTTCAATTGCTACATACTTTTATCTATACTTTAATCTTCTAATGTTGGTTGAATGTTGAATATACGGGTCCTGACTCTCCATTCATAAATCCATGTGACATATATATGTATATAAATGAAGATGCATTGACAAGTATAGGTGTGGATAACTATGTATGTTGTGTAGCTTAAGCTAAAACTTAGCAATGAATAATTCCTTATTGAAAATATCACAAATTACTCAATTACTTTCCTAATTTTTGAATGCAACCTATCATTGCAACGATCACCAGTATATTTAGCCCATACATGAAGTACTGTTGTCATCACAATATGTGCCAAGTGATGTTTATTTCCTTATCTTAGGAAATAAACATATATATCTAGATTTAAAATTTTATATTATTTTTCTTGCATCTATTGACAATATTCATAGTACCTAAAGCTACAGACCAACAATCAACAGTTCATTATTGAAAATAACATAAATTATTTAATTTCTTTGGTAACTTTATAATGCTAAATATTATTGTGGATGTATATGAGGACCATTTTTTTGCTTATTGTGGCTATATATGTGGACTATTTTATTGCTTTGCAACTATCACCATTACATGGAAACCATAAAGGAAATAATATTTTTCAACCTATTGAACAAAAATCAATAATGTGTATATATGTGCATCTAACTTGAGATATATATATATATATATATATATATATATATATATATATCAGTGTAGATTTTGTTTAGTAGTTGCATATATATGGATTACATGTTTTGGATGCACATGTTGGAATCTATCAATTGGAAATATATAAACACAAAATTATGTGTTTCTTTCATTATGTTTCATTTCTCTTTTACTATGTGCATATATGTATGTATGTGAAATTAGATGTATAAAAAATCATATATACTACTCACCATGTTTATTATTTTTGGAATTTGAAGTTAAATGCACCTTTTTAGTTATTATTTCTTTTAGCCTCAAAAATAAGTTGTTAGAATAATAGGCTATATATTAAGTGTAATAGGGAACATTGATTTCACCACTGATTAGAGTGGTGGATGATGTATGTTCTTCCTTAGGGGTTTGGTGAGAGCCCATGAAGCTCCATGACCTAATATGGTAGGTTGGAGAGAAAGCCTCTTTTTGTTGAGTTTCATTTTATATTTACTATGTATAGATTTTTATGTTTCTGACATTAGATGCAAACAACATTCATATGTTTGAAGTCCACCTATGGATATATTTGTGTGTTTTCTACATATAACTTTAGATGCATATATATATCTATATGGATCTTCCTTTGTAAGTGTATATGTAGACTCTTTTATTGCTTTCCAAACATTTTTGATACATTGAATCATAAACGAGATAATATTTTTGGAGCTATTTAACAACAATCAACAATGCATATATATGTGCATTTAACTTAGAATACATATATATCAATGTAGATTTTGTTTTACAATTTCAAAAATATGTATTTCATGTGTTGGATGCATGTGTAGGAACCTTTTATTGAAAATATATACACACACAAAAGTATGTCTCTTTTGATGTGTTTCATTTTTCTCTTTTGTGTTAAGATATGTATGTATGTGAAATTAGATGTAGATAACATTCGTGTATATACTCCTCCCCATGTTTATTGTTTTGGGAAGATAGTTTCTATTTGTTTTGTCCTCAAAGAGACATCCTTACAATAATAGGCTTTATATTAAGCTTAATAAGAAACACTAGTTTCACCATTGATCATAGTGGTGGACAATGTATGTTCTTGCTTCGGGGTTTGGTGAGAGCCTATGGGGTTCCATGACCCAATAAGGTAGAGTGAGGAGTGTGCCTTATTTTTTTGTTTATTTTACTTTCCCTAGGTGAAAATATGTATGTTTGTGAAATTAGAGATGGGAAACATTGATTCGTATGTGTAGATATGTATGTATGTGAAATAAAATGCAAAAAACATTCATATATAATCCTTCCTATGTTTATTATTTTGATAAGAGAGTGTAGGATATGGGGATTTTCTACTTATGAGTTATCTTCATTTAGAGAGCCAAACAGGGAGAACTTCCCTAATCTACCTCAAGGAATAATGACATGAGTTTTAGAATATGAAAGATTAGGTCACAAAGATTTTATAGAAAAACTAACAAGCTCTCAGAAAAAGTACATTGGTGCAAAATATAGATGATAGCACAACATGCTAGCATCCTATAGGTATGATAGCATCTTGTATGGAATAGAATGTGATTTTATAATAGAAATTTCCTAAATAACTACTTCTACTCTGATTGCTAAAAAATTACAAAATGTGGAGTAATAGAATGTAATGAAACTAAAATATAATTAAATAGAAATAGTAAAGCTAAGAAGAAGAAAGGAAGTAAGATACTCACAATGATCCAAGTAATGAATCCTCCCACTAGTAGATATCTTCAATTCTGACAAGTGTAATATCTAGAAAAATTATTGGGGCTATATAGGGGTTTGCCTTAGTCAAACCCCCATTTTTGTGTTCCCACCTCCACAAACAACCAAGAAATCAGAGAAAGAGAGAAACAACCAAAGCATGTGGTGAAAGAAAACCTTGCTCAAGAGTAGACCCTGCACCACCAAGTAAGAGTGATAAAAGAAAAATCCAGATGAGGAGGAGAACCTATATTAGAAAAGAGGTGATAAAAGGAATCCTCGCTCAAGGAGGAGAACCCATATCAAAAAGTAAAAATGCAATAGGAAAGGCATATGGAATCCCAAGATACACACAAGCATAAGGCAAGGGAGATAGATATGAGATCCAAGGAGGCTATGAAGAGTATTGCTAAGAAAGCTTGAGAGAGATTAAAGTTGCTACAAGTTGTGTAAGCAAGTGATGGAGTGAAGTTAAAAGCTATAATGAAGCTATAGAAGTTATAGCAAGGCTTGGAAGAACTTAGATGATGAAGAGAATGACAATGAGGTGAAAAGATGGCATTCAAGGAGAGAGAAGAAGCTTCTTGAGTCATTTTTGGGCATTCCCAACGTTACCACTAACAAAACTCACTAACAAGTGGAAATCATGCACATAAATAGTTGTTTGAATGTTGAAATATGACAGAATGCTAGTGCACCACATGGATTTTTGTGTGTTATGCTAGTGTTCGAACATGTCACACTACAAAATGATAAAAATGGAAAAGGGAAAACATTCAATGTAAAACATGCAAGGGTGGCTATTGAAATAGGGTGTTGTAGCATCTTGAAAAGGGAAAAAGTCTAATATAGGGGATAAAATGAGCCTACTCAAGATGCTAAGGGAGTAGACACTAAATCAAACACAAGAATGTATGCCAAATTGTGAGGGGTGCAATTTTACTACTATATAGATAGTTACTATTTTATTTGTAGGCCTATACTTAAACTTCTCCACAAAAAAATATTTTTGCTTGGCATGGCTTGGCCCTGTGTCCATTCATCCAAAAATTTTGCAACAATTGACAAAAGAATGGGTACGTATGTTTCAATTGATGGTTGTAGTTTCCCTATTTAGGAGCAACATAGTTCATTTATTGAAATTGTTCTTGTTTGTCAAAGTAATAAAATAGTTTATGTTATTCTCCATAAAGATATTGTTAATTTTTATTTTGTGGCCCCAAATAAATTATTTGATATATGGTTCTTGTACAGTGGGAATGGTTGCAAAGTAATAAAAGAGTTTATGTTCTTCTTGATAAGGCATTGTTGGTTTTTTTTGTATGGATTCAAGGATAGTTATTATTTGTCTAGGCCTCAATAATGATTTCACAAATATTTCATCAAATACTTGATATACAACCTCCCATTGTAACAAATCCTTATTGAGGTGTAAAAAACTAACAATTGTCATTCAAGAAGAACATGGACTATTTTATTATTTTGCAAACATTCTCACCGTAGAGAAACCATACAACAATTAATGCTGATGAAAACTGAAATTTAATTTTGTTGGCCTTTTCTATTGATGCACCAAATGCTTTTAATTAAAAATAAAAAAATACGCCACCTTTTCCCCAACCAGAATCTGAGTGCCAGAAGGGTTAAAAAATGGGAAGGCTAATGAAAATTGTTGCCAAAGATCACACAATAGGGGACAATAAAAAAACTACAGGTTTCCATAATTTTGTCATTTGATTTTTGCAATTTTAATCTTCTTGTGTTGGCTAAGTGTAGATTATATTGCTGCTACATGTGAGTTCCTAAAGTTATGCACCATATGTCTATCTTCAATATTGATATGGTTGCATAATTTAGAATGATAGGATCTATATTAAGTGTAATAATAGACCCTTTGTAGAGAAAATGGAAAAACCCACAAAGCACAAAAATCATAGTAACAAACCCATGCAAAAATATAGTCTTTTCTCAATAGTACCTTATCAAAAATAAAAATATAGCATTTTCAATGTTACCTTATCGAAAATGAAAATTATACTCTAAGCTAGACAACAAAAATCCAAAATTCCTTATGGAATCAATGTTTTTTGCATCTACTATGGCATACATACATATTTGCATAGAGGGGACATATATTGTCCGTCACTTTGATCAATTCAATTACCAAGACTTTTGTATTACTTTTGGAACCATTTCCCAATGCAAAAAACATAAAATAACCTCCAACCACCTTCATAGAAACTTCACAATGGATGATCAGACTTGCACCTTCACAGAAGCTTACCCTCTTGGCATTAACATTAATTTTTGTATGGATTCCATGTAGTGGTGATGGTTGTAATAACACCTTACATTTAAAACCTCAGAAGAGGCTATAAAAGTCTTCAAAATTTTCAATAAGGCATTGTTGGGAATTCTTCTATGGATTTACCTATTGTTAGAACTGTGAGTTAGGATTGTGAACTTCTCTAAAGGTTGAAGTTTGATCACCCTATTCATCACATGTATTAGTATGAACATATATCTATAAGTTTCCATTCATCTATATGTATATTTTCTACATCTAATGCCACATACATACATTGATACACATAATTTTTTAGTGTGTATATTTCCAAGTAGCTGATTCTTACATATCCATCTAATGCATGATGCCAGTTGCTAGGGCTTGGATAATATTTATTCAGCCTCAAAAAGGAACTATTAGAATGATAGGCTCTATATTAGGTGTAATAAGAAACATTGGTTTTACCATTGATCATAGTGGTGGACAATGTATGTTCTTGATCAGGGGTTTGGTGGGAGCCCATGAGGCTCCATGACCCAATATGGCAGGGTGGAGAGGAGGCCTTATTTTGGTGTCTTTCACATTATTTTATGTATGTGAAGTTATGTATGTGAGATTATATGAACATAATATTCATATATATGGTAGGTTGTACATTAAGTGTAATATTAAACATTGATCTATGTATTTATTAGAGTGGTAGACAATATACCTATTCTCTATATATAATTCCACATACATACATTCCCACACATTCTTTTTGTGTGCATATATTTCTGCATAATAGATTCCTACATAATTCTACCACTCTAATAAAATATATATTCTCTTTCTACATAATTGATCTATGTTTCATTTTATATTTCCTATCTACTCTTTAGGTGCATTATTTCTCTTTCAATTGGTGTTTGTAAGCACTTTATTCTCTTTGTCATATTATGGTTCTAGGCTCTTCAAACATATGCAATTTCCAATCGTACATCAAGTGTGGAAATTGAAAGCCAATAAAATGCCAAAAAACCCAACTCTATTATGCATAGCATACAAACTACATCTATGAAAATTGTTGGCACAAATAATTGCAACTAACACCCACACTAGCTTGTCCTTCCTCGACTAATTTTTAGAATCAAAGCCTTGTATAGTGAATGACATGTCATTTTATTCATAAAAATGAAACTCTTTTTCCTTGATAATCATGTTGCCTTTGTAGATAGAAATCTACATAATTGTAATCATGGGATATGCAGTTCATTGGTTAATTATTTAAGAAAAATGTGTTGCATTTATGATTGTGAGGATGAAGATACACAAGAGCTCTCTTGGCCTATAGAGAATGCACCAAAATGCTATAAAATTCATGGAATTTTTCATGAATTAGAAATTTATGTAATTTTCCAATAAATTACAAGTCATGCTATTTTCCATAAATTTTGTAGCATTTTTGGTTACATGCATTATAGGAAATAGTTTTTTGATGTGTCTTACTTGGATTTATCACATGATGATTATGTGCATTACATGTTGCATATTCATCTACATCAGCACAACTGCTCCAAAATACATGTACATCACTCCCAATAAACAAGATTCAATGAGCCAATTGTAAATATTAAATATGGTAGGGTGGAGAGTAGGCCTTCTTTTCAGAAAAAATTGATATGTATAATAGGTTGTATCTAAATATAATATTAAATATTAATCTCAACATTGATTATAGTGGTAGAAAATTTATGTTCTTGCTTGGGGGTTTGTTGGGAGTTTTTCCTGGTTTCCTCTTTACTGCTAAGAATTGTATTGGTTGTATGTCATATCGATGACTACTTTTTTTATCAATTGCATAGAATCTTACATGTACAAATTTGTTTTTACACTTTATAGCATTTTTTCATATGTATATGTATATGCATGTGCTTATGCATATATGCATATGTATATGTATATGTATATGTATATGTATGCATATATCTATATACATATGGATATGCATATGTATATACATGTATATGTATGTATATGTATATGTATATGTATATGTATATGTATATGTATATGTATATGTATATATGCATATGCAACCAAAAAAGTGAAGTTATTTTAGATGTAGAGTGGAATGAAGGAAGGAGTGATGCATAAGCATAAGTGTAGGAACATTACAGTATCCTTAAAAAATGTATTGTACCTTCCATTCATTACATTCTCTATCAAAAAAATATTTCATATGCATAGATACATATAGATATACATATGCATATATGTATGCTTTGGTTTTTCTCCATAAGGCACAATTAGAAAAAGAATGTGTGTGCATGCTAGGCTTTTTTTTGTTGCACATGGTTTTGTTACTATGAATTCTTTTGTTTTGTGCATTTTCCATCTGGGACACTGTTGAAACAAGTATTGTTTCATTTATGGATTCCTTTTTGTGTCAATGGTTGCAACACAGTAAAATAGTTAATGTTATAAATTTCATGTTGTTTTCCATAGGGTGTTGTTGAGTGTTGTTCTCTACCTTTCGCTATATTGTTTAATATTCAATTCACTTGAACTCTTTAGTTATGCCATTGTTCTTTAAGTTGGTGTTTGAATTTTTTTTATTATTTTCTTCATATTATGGTTGTATGCTACTCAACCTTGTTCAAGTTCCAGTCCTACAACAAGTGTTGACCAAAAAATCTAGCAAAATGCCAAAGAAACTAAATCTATTTGTGTTATAGAAAAAATGACCCTTTGCTTGACATGGGATTAGTTGGACTTAATGAGGAATTTATTTGGGTTTTGTGATGCTTTTATGCATCCACACTAGGTCTTGGACCCTTGCAAATTAAATAGCATGCTTCTAATGATGTCTTGTATAGGAATTTTGTGCTTTTCTAGACTTAATTAACTTATTTCTAACTAATTCAATATTATCAAATGTGTTTAATAACATTATTACATCAATCTAGAAGATTCATAATTTGAACTTAATGATAAACTAGTTCTCTAGTGTGGTTTACACATTCACATTGGTTTTTGTGTCATTTTAGGCTATGTGGACTTAATTTTAATGTTGTAAAGTGTATTTAATCATATTTTCACATTGATTTATGTGTCAAAATTCATATTCAACATTTACATCATCACTAATAGGTCCTAATTGACCCATATCATCCATCCCCAGGCTTTAATTGATCAAATATTCAACCAAGTTGCAATTTAAACCTTATTTCCTGATTCCTTGGCTTCATAAGCGTCATGATGGCCCGTGTGGGACCCATTTTCCATGCATGGAAAATGAGTCCTCAATAGGTGGGACCCATTTTCCATGTGTGGAAAATGAGTCCCATTTGGCCCCCATTTTGACCCTTGAGTGGGAAAAACTAAAATTTAAAGTTTATTTTCGCTACATGTTGGCCTATGATGAGGTGTAATCGAGCACTAAGGCACAATTGACTATAAATAAGTGTTTTTATCCTCATTTTACATCCATAAACTTAATTTTATAACTAACAACTCAATTGATATCCATTCTTCATTATTCACCCATTAATCTTTCACTCCATGTCAAGCAAGCTAAGTTTTCTCCATTAGAAGTTATCAAGTTAGATTTCTAAAGAATTCAAGGCCTGAATCTTCATCTATTTCTCCAAACTTTTAAGATCAAATCATCATGACAAGGTAGTCACTTCCATTTTAATTGCTTCATTCCTTTATTCCATCATTTTGGTTTAATTACCTAAATGTGGTTTGACCAAGGAAAACCCTCGTGCCCTAACCTTCAACATATCTCTCTCTTGTCTTGTTTTATTGAAAATTTAGAACTCTTGAAGGATTAGGAATTAGTGAAGGTTGCATTTCAAATTCATTCAATTCATATCTTCATCATTCAAGTCAAAATCATTAACAAAAAGACACTATTAGACTTAGATTTGACAATTTTAGAATCAAAGACCTATAGGAGAGAAAAGTGCATATCTAACTCCACATAATCCTCTGATTTTCCAAAAAAAATTAGGTAGACTGATTCACCACACATGGCGAATGAGTCCCATCTATAGGCTTGAAAATTTAATTTCTCATATTTTAGCTCTCGACAATCAGAGATAGGTTTATGGAAGATTTTAGCAGAAGTTTCTAAGATATTCCAAAATCTTCTAGTGATATCAATCTACCTCTAGGTGAACTTTGTTCAATCTCATTCATTTATGTTTTCATTTACTTAAGTTTCTAGTTCATTCTTGCATAATGAAATGTGTTTCAAAAAAAGTCTTTTTGTTTAGCTTTTTCATAGTCAATCAATCAATTCCATAGCTCAATTAAACTTAGATCATTCCATTTACATCATATCACATCAAACACATCCTAAATTGAGTGAAAAACTAGGGAATTTTGGCCTCACCTTTCTCCTTCTAGGTGAAAAACCATAGGAGAGCTAAAAAGTGAAGTGGGAGGATAAATATATGTTTCATTTTGGTGAACCTACAGTTTGAATCCCTTCATTTCTGATTTTGGAGTCCCTTAGTTCATCCTAGACTAGCTTACATTACATTTTGCATTAGTTAGCTTGCATTCTAGGGTTTCATTTTTGCATGTGTAAAGTGAATCTTAGGTTTCCTTTGTCCATATTTAATCATTGAATAGCTCTAAATTTTTTTCATTTTCATTTATACCTATATCATAGCATTCTAAAAACATAAATATCAGTCATAATGTCCTGAAAATCTTGAAAAACGTCCATACTGGAACTAATTCACCACCCTTGGCAAATCAGTCTCTTCTGACCCCTAAAACAACATTATCTAGAATTCATAATATTGTTTTTGGGATTTTTTTTGGTGCCATTTCATACCTATATCAGTTATTTTTATTTTTGTAGCATGCATTGCATAAAATTTAACCTTAAATATTTCATTTCACGCAAAGTTTCATTTTCAAGTTTGCATTCCCATAGCATAATCAATCCATTATTATTTGAAAATTTCATTTTATTTCAGCCTTTTACATTGCATTTTTGAGTTCGTATAGTTTTTTCTTTCAAATCGTTTGAAAAGAAAAAGTTAGTTCATAAGCATGATCATCATTCATTCAATGCATGTCCTAGTTATGAAAGTCTTTGAGTGCAAGAGAGGAAAAATGAAAATGTTAACCTTAACCTCATACCCTCTCCTATCTTTCCTCTTTGTGTGGATGATGTGATAGAAGTGCATACATACATCGAGAACCATGATGATCATATTTTTATTCTCCCAATACCTCTCCTTTTAGTTACAAAGGTATCTTGGGAAAAGAAGATACAATCGTTAAGCATCATGCAAAATTTATTTGTCCTTTTCCTCATCTGCTTTGGAAAGATACTATAACACATGAGAATGAGATTATAAATGATGAGGATGATAGATTGGTATTAAATAAGAAAATATTTAAGGTCTATAACAACCCTCTTTATGATCCTTCCCCTACATATCCTATTTTTTATGATATTAGGGAAAAAATCAATGAAATCATAGATTATCATGATACTCCCATTTTTTCATCTCCTAGTATCTCTCCTAGTTGTGACAAAGATAATTTGTTAGAAACCATAACCAATGTGATTCATGAGAATATTAGTTGTCTCCTTTAACTTACAAAACACTTTATCAAGCAAATCTTTAAGACCTATGGCAACCCTCTTTATGATCCTTTCCCTACCTCTCCTCTTGTGGAAAATATTTGGGAAGAAAACAATGAAGTCATAAACAATCATCATACCCACATTTGCTCATCTCCTATTATATTTCCTAATTGTGACAAAGATACTTTGTTAGAAACTATAAAAAATGAGATTCATGAGAATTTTAGTTGCCTCCTTTCACTTACAGACAACTTTCCTAAGAAAATCAATTCAATCCTTGATTCTCCTCATACTTGTGATGAAGATACTTTTCCAATTTCAACCTTAGATGAACATACTACAAGCTCTCCTAGTATGGTGGATAAGGAACAAGAGAATGTGACCTTAGAAACAATGAACAATCAAACACAACCTTCCCCTAATCGCCCCACTATCAGTAATCAAACAAATTAAACTACTAATTCCTCCCTTAGTGGCAATGAAGTTATTTTGGATGAACCAAACCTTAATTTTCATGAGCATGTAGTTTGTTGTTCTCCTGGGAAGTCTCCTTCTAGGGAGGATATTATGACCCAATAAAAAGATGATATCCCCTTCAAATACAATGAATAATCTCACTTGTTATGGGATGTTAACAATTTTCAACCTCACTACACTAAACCTAGACTTACCCTTTACCCACCTTCGCATCCACTTCATCCTTCCACTAGAACCTAAACTTACTCTTTACCCACCTTTACATCTAGTTCATCCTTCCAATAAACCTAAAATTACCCTTTACCCACCTTTACATCCCCTTCATCCCTCTAATGTATTGGTAAAATCTAGTGATGATATTGTTGCTCATACATATAACACACAAAATAACCCATAACCAACACAACCAATTACACCATCATTACCTTTACCTAATCTACCTAGTGCTCCTCGCTACACCCCAAAAATAAAGGAGTATGATCTTGTTGAATAATTAAAGAATAATCCTACCAAAATATCCCTTTTGGATTTACTTCAGACCTCACCACATTACAACAATATTCTTCAAACAACATTACAACAAATTATTGTTCCTACTAGTGAAACTCTGAATGATGTGACAACTCTCATCCAAAAACATAATCTTGACATTACTTTTCATCAACATGAGCTCCCTCCTTTTAGTTACAAAAATAACATGATGCCTTTATGATAATTTCTTAATTCCATAGCAGAGGTATCAAACCCACTCTCATAGATAATGGTTCTACCCTTAATGTGTGTTGTGTGAGTCTCCTTGATCAATTAGAAGTTGAAAAATCAGAAATCATACCTGATTCTATTTACATTCAAGGATTTGATAATACAAAAAAGCATCTTCTTGGTGTAATCACTTTACCTATTACGGTTGGGGCGGTTACTTTTCAAACTCCTATTCATGTCATGCCTTATGATATTTCATACAACCTTCTTCTAGGAAGACCATAGATTCAAGAGATAAATGCAATGCCTTCAACCCTTCATCGAATAATGAAATATGTCTATAATAGTAAAATTTATTAGGTTGAAGCAGATCCCAAGCCTAAAAGTTTCTTGAAGCCTGAAAAAGGATCTATGAGTCCTCTAAACACATTTATTCCCACTTCGAACATAGAAATTGAACACAACAATGAGCAATTTCCATCTAAAATATTTGGTGACAATTGGGGATCCTTAGACTTCACACCCTCATTTATGGGAAAATACATACTCACAAAAAAGAAAGATGAGACACGACAACAACCAACCATCATCTCAATGAAAAATTGAGATAACCTTTCAAAAGAATATGGGTCAACCAATTTAGAAAATGCCACAAACTCTATAATAACCCTTAACGAACACAACAATGAACAACAAGTTGATTCTAAAACACTGAAAAAGCTTTATGGAAACGGGTATGACTTCATGAAATAATTTGGGTATAAAGGAAAAGGCTATGGTTCTCAAGAGAAAGCTATCCACAACCCTATAGAACTTAACACACAACAAACAACTTGTGGTCTTGGTTATTCTCCTTCATTCAACATCAATACTATCACACAAGACTCTTCCAAGCCTCTATTTTATTCACATAAATAACCTTAGTTGTTGCTCCTTGCCATGTAATAGTTGTAGGATAATAAAATTCTCACTATTGCATGTCTTGCATCCATCACAATGAACAACATACTAACATCCACTTTAAGCTCACCTTCGTCCTGCACTAAGTGGGGGCAAGGGGTTTTATAGCCTTATCCCCATATATCACTTTTCATTGTCTATTTTGACTAATCGTTAACTTTTCATGAACATATAAAGAGAAAGCTTGGGATGTGGACAACATGTCTTAAGATTGACTCACATGTGCCATACTTCCTTTAAATGACATATCTTATAGATAAAATATGACTTGGGATAGGGCTTTACAGATAAGCTCTTGTGTTCTTCTCTTCCACTTCAAAGAAATTTCTCACAACAATAGTGTTAGAAACCACTTTAAAGTGAGGGGCATACAACACCATAATTTATTTACATTTTCAGTTTATAGTGTAGCCTTCTCGTTTATGTGATGTGGATGACATTGGGTGTGATTTCCTTCATAAGTGTGATCTTCCTTAGCATATTACATTCCTCTTGGTGGTTGATGCGATGCACTACATCCCCTAAGTTATGAATTTACTATCCTTTGATTGGTCCTCTCTTGGAGACATTAGACACAATGTTCCCTAAGTGATTGACCTTACATAAATTGAACAAGACTCCTTTGAACAATATTTTATGTTACATTTTTAAAATTTTACACTTTCATTTAGTCACCTTCCATAACACAACTTTCATTCCTATGGAGCTTTCTTATTTGTTTGGCCACCTTGCATAACACAACTTGCATGCCTATGGTGCCATCCTATTTTGTTCATGAGTTGTAAGCATATATAATTTTTCTTGTCTCATGATGTTTAAACTGACATTTACATTGCCTTTTTCTTTGTAACACCTTGTTAAAGTTATCAGGAGGTAGAAATTTGGCATGGTTGAGTGGGAAGCCCAACTAGCAACATGACTTTCCCTATAGTCACTTTTGTGTTTTTAAGTGCATTCCAACTAGCATGTGTATCTCTTTTTAGCATTTCTCACCCTACGTATGACTAGAAGTTTCGTTTCCCTATAGTGAGTATACAGTTTGGCCTTTCTCACTTGGAAGACAACCAACAAGTACCATTAACCCAAAGTGATTACATCTTTTTCACCTCATCTTTCACTTTTTTCATTGCATGATTTTGCATCTTGGGGGTTTGACATACATGTGGATATATGTTGAATATCTACTCTAGTGTGACTTAGAAGTAAATTCATCCTTATAGAAGTTGAAAAACCAACTTCATTGTCCCAAAGAATCACTTGCATACAATCACCTATCACATGCAATAGATATTCAAAACAAAAAAGAAGAGATGTTATATAAACCCTTAGAGAAAAATATGTGCAAAATATTATTATTCAAGAATTCATAATTACATGAGATGATTTTATTTATAAAATAAAAGTATGCATAACCCTAATCTTATCTTTAGCAACAAGATAGATAAACAAGATAAGGATGACAATAATTAACCTAGTAATTAAAATATTACCTAAGTAAAGTTATGCAAGTGTAATTAAATATTAATTACACTAACACCCCCCATAAGTGCAACTTAGGGAGACTAAAAAAGAATGCACCTAAAACTAAGATGAATGCAAGAAAGCATGAATGGGTCCTAACAACAATGCCTAATTAGGTGTCCATGTACAAATGCAATAATGAGGTAGAGAAGGAAAACCCAATGTGACAAAACCCCCCTACAATGAGATGACTATTGTAAAGAAGCACTAGAAGAACACTATGGAGTAACACTAGAACCATAATTCGTCAAGCAAGGAATGATACTTTTGTCTAAAAGAAACCAAATGAGAGTCATTGAGGACTCGGGCAGAATCATAATAATGCAACAGTAGAACCAATGCTATAAAACACTAGAAAACTCACAAACTAGAACAACCCTAGAATTTGTGCAGCAATTGTAGATGATATGATGAAAAAATTTGGAAACAATGTATCTCGATGTCGATGCCAAACTGAGACTAAAATATTCCATGTGAACAAGTACCATAAAGACTCTAGAACATTAACCATAAAAACATGGCCCTCAAACTGAGAAGGATCTGAAAGAATGCAGATCAATAACCATGGGCTCTCAATCTAAAGTGTGAATCGATGTGAATCTGATATGTGTCAAGCTAGAGCAAGATTTGGCCAAAAGAAACTAAGAAACCAGATATAAACCATATGATTTTCCATCAAAACAAGATGAAGATCAAAGTGTATGCACACTCTAATCAAATTATTATGCAAGAAATACCCCAAATGGAACTTTATCTTAGCTCATTTATTACAATAACCCAATAATTGTAAAAGGAGAGAATGCTAAATGTTCATAAACAAAAAATATGATGATGTGGTACTAAAATCAAGTACAAATATTCAAGTTTCACTCTTCTAACTACCAAAACATCCAAGTAATCTCCAAAACACCCATTGGGACAAATCTAGAATAATGATAAACCTAGGTTAGATACAGAAAAAAGTGCATAGACAAAAAAATAGAGCTTGTCAATACCTTTCCAACATTGCAAAGAAGGAAAAAATTAGAGATCCTGGGAAAAATTTATGAGCTCTACTACCATATAGAACTTGAAAAATCAACTTCAGAGTCCCCAAGAATCACCCGCATACAATCACCTATCTCCTCTCACTAAAGTGGGGGCTAAATGTGTAATAGAAAAAAGGACCCTTTGCTTGGCATGGGATTAGTTGGACTTAATGAGGCATTGATTCAAGTGTTTTGAGGCATTTTATGTGTCCACACTAGGTCTTGGACCCTTGCAAATCAAATAACATGCTTCTAATGATGTCTTGTAAAGGTGTTGTAAAGTCTTGTAAAGGACTTTAATGATTTTCTAGACTTAATGAACTTATTTCTCCCTAATTCAAAATTATAAAATGTGTTTACTAACATTATTACATAAATTCATAAGATTCTTAATGAACTTAATGATAAACTAGTGTTGTAGTGTGATTTACACATTCACATTGGTTTTTGTATCATTTTAGGCGATGTGGAACTAACTTTAGTGTTGTAAAGTGTATTTAATCATGGTTTCACATTGATTTATGTGTCCCGAACCCTATTCAACATTTAAATCAACACTAATAAATCCTAATTGACCAATATTGTGCATCCTAAGGCTTTAATTGATCAAATACCCGACAAAGTTGTAATTTAAACCTTATTTCCTGATTCCTTGGCTTCATAGGTATCAGAATGGCTCCTGTGGGACCCATTATCCATGAATTGAGAAGGATTCTGCATCCAGGTGGGACCCATTCACCATGTGTGGTGAATGAGTCCTATCTAGCCATTTGACATGGCGGGAAAAAGTGAAATTTAGAGTTTATTTTCACTACATGTCAGCCTATGATGCATTATAATCAGGTACTAAGGAACAATTGACTATAAATAAGTTTTTTTATCCTCACTTTACATACATTAACTCAATTTTATAGCTACAATTCATATCCATTCTTCATTATTCATCCATCAATCTTTCACTCCAAGTCAAGCAAGCTAAGGTTTCTCGATTAAAAGTCATCAAGTTAGCTTTCTAAAGTGTACAAGGGATAAATCTTCAGGTATTGCTGAATAATTTCAGAGACCAAATAATCATGAAAAGGTAATCACATCTATTTTACATGCTTCATTCCTTTATTTCATCATTTTGGTCTAATTACCTAAATGGGGTTTGACCAAGGCAAAACCCCATGCCCTAACCTTCAACATATCTCTCTCTTGTATTTTTTGTTTGTAGATTTAAAATATTGAGTATTATAGGATAATTTTAATATTTCATTTCAAATTCATTCAATTCATCTCTTAAACGGCTCAATTCAAAAGTATCAACAAAAAAGGCATTAATAGACTTAGATTTGACAATTTCATAAGCGAAGGCCTATAGGAGATAGAAATGCAGATCTAACTCCACAAAATATTTCTATGATATTCCAGATTTCCATAGGTGGACTGACTTGCCACCCATGGAAAATTATTCCCATTTGTAGGCCTGAAAAGTGAATTTCTCGGTTTAATCACTTGGCGGTCGAAACAAGGTTTTAGAGATTTTAGCAAAAGCGGGACCCCAATTAGTACATGGTAAATGAGTCCTAGGTGCTCCATAAATGAGTTTCTAAGGTGTTTCAAGTATTCTACTGATATAAACCTACCTCTAGGTGTACTTTTTAATTCTCATTCAGTTTTTTTTTCGCCTTAGTTTTCTAGGTTCATTCTTGCATAAACACAATTTGTTTTCAAACAAGTCTTATTGTTTAGGTTCTACATAGTTAATCAATCAATTACATAGCTTAATTGCACCTATATCATTCCATTTACATCATATCATATCACACACATCCTAAATTGAGTGAAACACTAGGACATTTTGGCCTCATCTTTCTCCTTCTAGGTGAAAACCATGGGATCTTTAAAATTTTGGGAAAGAGTGGAGACTAAAAATATGAAGTGTTTCCTGTATGTATGGCATAGAGACCATATTTTTGCATGTAATTCATACAAATACTTGCAGCAAAGAGCCCCCATATTTCATCCTTTCTTGAAACTACCTGATCAAGTGGCTACACCACAATTATTGTCAAGCTCATTTGAAGAGCATGCTTTCTCCTATAGTCCCTCACCCCTCATCCCTTTCTAGCTCTCATGCAACCTTCCTAATGAAGGTTCCTTAATGAAGGGTGGCTATAGATATCAACAAACCCTTTCCAGGTATGGATTTCCATCCACATCATCATTCCACCACCACTTTAATAACATGTTTTGGAATTCTTACACATTGGCAATGGGTCCTTGATTAACACATTGATGCTCTGTCTAATTTGAAAGTTTGTAGTGTTTGCAAGGAAAGCTATGCCAACATGAAAGTGCGAGCATCCAACGTAGGCGTCGTTTGTTTACATTGTGCTTCTGAAAAAGGCGTCCATAGATTCAGTTTAGTGAACAAGATGGATCCAGGACCACAACCTCCTATCCTTGCAAATATTACTCAGGTTGAAGAAATGATTATAGCTAGAGTTGCTCCATTTTTGCAAGTGACACATGCTAGAGGAGGCCAATACAAATATAGTGGCCATACTATAAGCTTCCCTTAAGACATCACAACCATTGCAACTTTCTTACCACATCGCCACATGATCTTGAAGTGGTGATTGTTCGAATAACTAGCATTCAGGGGATGAAATATGATTGATATGTTGACAAACATAATGTCATGGCTACATTAATATACAAAATTGAGAATGATCCATACTATAGTGATGTTGCAATTGATTGTGATGCTTTAAATTTGTTGCCTACTACAAGTACTGACATCTCTGATCTTCTACACATAATGAAAGAACCAGTACATAACATAGTTGAACCAGTGGCAACTCCGGAAAGTGTTGTTGATGAGGAAGCTGAGCTTGATGACTCATCATCATTTATTCCATTCATGCCCAACCCTCCCCGGGAATTGCAGGAAATTAGAGATGCCTTGCAGATTGAAGACATTAGTCAAGATACTTTTCCTTGGCCTGAGATAAATTCTAACCCTATCAATGAATACAATATAGAAGGGTTATTAAGGATGGCTTTTCCAACATTGTTCCCCACTAGAACAATGATGCCCCTACAATCAAGAAGCATACAGATTCACTTACATGAATATGCATTGCACTTGATGAGACACTATGATAATAGATTTAGGAGGCATGTCAAATTTATATATTACCTTTATAATTTGATAAAGAGACATCGAAGCCAACAGTCGGCTTCCGTTTTCATGAAAAGACATGGAGAAAATGATCAAAGTCTATGGTTGCTTTGTGACAATTGTAGGATGCACCAAACACCCAGATAGAAAACTAGCTTGTTTTATTTGGTGCATCTTTACAAGTGATGCTCATGTTAGTGAAGTGTAGGAAGAGCTCATGTGTGGTAAGTCCACTAGCTTGGCACACTAACTCTATTCTTCACTATGAGGCACTACTTGGACACAATGTGGCTGATTTGTACAAGGTACTTGATCCTAGTGCCTAACTGCATATGTCATACTCTTGAAGATGCTTCACAAACAATGTTATCCATAAACCAAACATACCAGCCTTGTACATGCACTTTTGGTTCAAAATTTTCTATGAAGAGGTTATTGTGAGGATTTTCCATAGAAATCATTACTAGGTATAGGTATGAAACACCATGGATTAGCACATGTTCACTTGGTCTCTTGTGGCTTCGGTGCCCCAAATATGGACATTCTTGATTGGTCAAACCCACATGAACTTTTGGGAAAAACTTCTTTGATCACTATGTTTCAACATGGAATCCTCATTCCCCAAAACAACTAATATCAAGAATCCACCACTCTTCTTTGGAGGACCCGTGTTTGGTTGATAGTCCACAAATTTCTTGCGTAGACCCAATGGTGGATTACGAATAGATGGTGAACACGGTGCAGAGGCATACTGAATGTACTTAGTACACTTGCCTTAGGAAAAAGAGGCCACCAATTACAATGTCACTGCAAAGCTTCGTGGAATGCACAACCATCATTGAAATTGGCAATTGATAGTGAATTTAACAAATCCTATAAGCTAGAAGGAAATGATGAGCATGTTAATATCCACAACCCTAAGATGCTTGCAATCTGGTGAGCAAATGTTGATTTCCAGCCAATCTTGTCAAGACAAATTGTGTTAAACTACATTTCCAAATATGTGTTAAAGTCTAAAAAAAATTCTAAAAGCTATATCATATTATGCAAAGGATTGCAAATACAAATTCATCTAGGGATAACGCATTACTTTTCTATCAAAAATTCATGATGAACTTGGTTTCAAATTGTGACATTGGTGAACAAGAAACATGCCATATGCTGCAAAAGTTTCCCCTTGTCATCTCAAGCTGACATTTCCTATCTTTGAACATGAGTAGGCAAACATTCCACCATTTGAAAATAGTTGATAATGGTGATGAGCTTGCAAGTGGTTATATTCATTTCATGAAAAGAGACTAGTATTTAGAGTAGACCAGTCTTATCCCATATTCAATTTTGACAATTTTATACATATTGGAAAATCATAAAGGCCAGGGGTTTGGAATTTGTGGCCACACCCACCTACTATCATCATTGTTTTCATTATTCAAGTCCTACCCCTCAGGAGAATAGTGATGCTGTAGAAACATTTTTTAAGTTAGGTGCTATAATGTATTGTCATAAATGTGAAATCATACATAGGCCTCACTAGAGATAGTATAACACAGAACTAGAGGATATTTCATGCTATTGGCTATCACCCTTAGCATTTTAATATATTTATTACTTCCCCCACCAATGAAGAGGAAGGTTATAGTGATACCGACCACACCCAGCCTCTTCCTCCCACAAATGAATGTGAAAGGGAGTTCCCTTCTTTCCTTGTTTTTATAAATAATGTTTGCTTTGACTAGATACAACTATTAGGTAGATGAGACTTCAATTTAAACCACATGTGGGTCACACATCATGTTCATGAGAATCTTCATAATGTTGTTGTAGAGTTCATCTCAACAAGAAAATTATATATAGCTGAAGATACTCTTTTCCCACCAGTTGCACCTACACTTTGTCACTAGCTATCTCCTAAGAAAAAGATTACTCTAGACACCATTGAACAACACCATCTTGGTCCATCTTCATCACCACCATTTTGTATTATTAGTCAAGGTATTGCTGGTATAGGCAAATCATTTCTTATAGACAACATCCAAAGAACACTAAATACATCAGCAAATCAGAGAATGAATCCTTTGCTTGCTTATCCTTATTCTAGCCATTCACTTAACTCTCCTCTAAAAAAGGATACCTTTAACCCTAATTAATATTTAATTCATCCATTCATTCATCATTGATCCATGTTTTCAAATGAAGCAAGCTAGGGTTAGGTTATTCAAAGAGTATTCAAGACCACTTCTAAGGCATTCAAGAGAAAGATTCTTCATCAACTGTTGTAGCAATGCAAGTTCTATCATCATGAAAAGGTATTAATTCCTTCATTTCATGTTTATGCTTCATCTAATTTCTTCATTTGGTTTAAGTACCTCAAAGGGGTTTGACCAATGAAAAACTGCTATTCCTAACATTCAACATTTATCTTTCTTTCTTTGTCTATTTGCATATTTAGGTGCTTGGATGGCTTGGACATGATTGAAGAATATGTTTCCAATTTTTTGAATTCATATTCCTATTAGATATGTTAAAATCTACATAAAAGGTCATTTACAATCTCATAAATCAAGGTTTCAGAAGTAAATAGTAGGAGGGAAAAAAAGATCATACCAAGGGCTATAGATTCCACTTTTTTCATTTCAAAAAATCCAAAGTGGGCTAAGTTGCCAATAGTGGTGACATAGTTCCACAATACTATTTTTTTTTTTTAAATGTAGATTTGGATAACCATTAAGGTAAAATAGGTTTCAGAGAAGTTTCCCTAATTTGGGTCTAAGTCACCCAACTTGGCATAGAAAGTGTCTACTAGACCCTAAATAGAATTTTCAAAATTTAAAGGAGGCATTTTCGTCTTTGGGGACGGAACGTTGGTTTAGGCGTGGTAGGTGGACTCAACTTACATTTCTTAGATATCACAATAGTAAGTTATTCATTTTATGAATCTATTGCATTTATATATCATATCTAGGCATACTTCATCCATTCTTGCATTGATTTTGAATGTAGACATTACACATTTTGGGTCCATTTCTCTCTTTTAGGTGGAAAACCCTAGAAGTGTTAGAGAACCCTTGGATACCAAAATCAGTGTCCACATGTTGTAGCACCCACAAGATTTCCTTCTAGTGCAATATCCAAGGAAGATACCTTCATTAGATCTTGCATCAAATTTTCATAAGTTTCTTCATATTTTCTAATAGAAAAATTTCTTCCAAATGTTGTAAAGTACTTGACATTAGGGATCCTTCCATACCATAGATCATTGGGAGTCTTTGTGTTGTTTATTCTTGATTGAACTCTGTTAAGTATATAAACAAAATTATGAATTTCTTCTCTACAATAAACTTTCGATAGATTTGATTATTCCATCATTTTCTTTGTAGCTTCTTGAATAGTATTATTCTTTCTTTCAACCACTCCATTCTAATAAGGAGTCCTAGGGAAAATAACTTCCTCTTTATTACATGATTCTCACAAAAGATATTGAATTCATTAGAGGTGAATTCTCCACCTCTTTTAGACTTCAAAAATTTTGCTCTCATATCCATTTCATTTTCAACCATAACTTTCCATGCTTTAAACTTGTCTAGATCTTCTACTTTTTTTTATAAAATTAGCCTATGCCATTCTAGAATAATCATCATTAAATAGCATGAAATACATATCAAATTGAATACTTCTTACTCTAAGTACCAGGAACATTTTGATCTATAATACCAATGAACAACAATGTGAAACAACTCACCAAACGTTATATGAAACCTTGGAATACAAATCTAAAATAAGCATGAAGCAGCCTCAAATGATGTGGATCTTGATAATAAAACTTCATAAGAGATGATTCCTTTGAACACTTGAATGGATCTTGAACACTACATCGACATGTTGGCTCAAACAACATGCATGGCTTTTACATGATAATGGATTCTTGAATGTTTTAATAATCTTCAATAATCTACCCATGCATTCCTTTAAAATACTCTTTAATTCTCGTGATATCATAAAATTTCTATTATGACTTGGAAACTTGAAAATATTAGATGAAACTTAGTTAAACAACCCCTTATTTATACATATCTTAACATTGATTCTTGAAATTCAAATATCACAAGCCGACATTGAATTATGGATTTGAAATCATTAAAATACTACAAAAGAATGTCCCAAGGAGGGATCCTAGGTCTATGAGGACCCATGTGCCATAGGGTGAATGGGTCCTAGGTCACTTACCTAGGACACAAATTTCTAGGTGTTAAACATCATGTAAAAATGGGGTCTTGAAACTAGGTGAGGACCCATTCACCTTATGGAAAATGGGTCATAGGTAACTCACCTAGGACACACACTTTCCAAAGTTAAGTGTTTTATAATGGAATTGATGAATTTTATGTTTTTTTTAGAAATTTACATTTAATTAAGCATACATGTATTTTAATTAAAGGGACCAATTAAGGCCAATTAACCTCAATTAATTAATGAATCACTAGATCAATGTAAAAGTGTATAGATACACCTTACAACATCAAAAATAAGGTACAATTAAGTCCATTTTATCTAAAAGAACCCTAAAATTAATGTGAAAATGAAAAATATGTTACATCTCTATGCTAAGGCATAATTAAGCACATTTTATTATTAATTATTCCCAAATTAGGTGTGGAAAAAGGGACACCTTTTCCAACACTACACTAACTTTACCCAAATTTCTCTAACAATTTTTAGATTTATAACTTTCACCAATTCAAAATTAGCATGATCATTTAAGAGAGCATACCTTCCTTTACCATTAATATCATAAGCCTTTGTTTCATCATCATTCTTAGACCATTAGCAAGAATGGTATATCCTCTCAATTGACTTCCAAACTTAAAATCTAAGAGAAACTAGAAAACATTCCATCCTTGTTTTCTAAAATCCATAATATGATCCATAAAACATAGTAACATATTTCTTTTGAACCATCCTAGATCTACCTCAAATGGTTAAACTTTCTTCCAAGGAACCATGCTCTAATACCAATTGTTGAATGCATAATACAATTGGGACGGGGGTGAATTAGTTGTACCTTAAAAATTAAAAAAATGTCACAAACATTCAAATTTGCATTAATTCAATTAACTCTTAAACTATTAAGATTATTTATCATGAAAGAAGATAATAGAAAAAAAATCAAAATAAAACAATACATGATGAAACACCAGATTTATGCGTAAAACCAAAAATGGAAAAAACCACGATGAGTCCATTAGCTCACAATATAAAGTAATATTAACCTTTATTACAAAGAGATTCAAAGGGATCACTTCTAAAATAATGTGTGGTGAATGAAAAATTGGGTTTGAATTCTATCATATGACTTATAACATAGAGCATACCCACTTACCACCTATAGACTACATTCAAGGGTAACCCTAGAGATCTCAATGCAAACCTTGAGAAAGTGATCATGCAATAGGTTAGAGATGTTGTCACAATAGTGGTTTTACAATTCCTGAGAGGAACGGATTTTAGATGAAATCACATATTTTTAGAAAATATAATGGTTTAAGCCTTAAAAAGTTCCATTTTAAGGATTCCAATTGAAGAGGGTTTGATCAAATCACCTTAGATCAAACCCCCTTGGATAGAACCTAGCTAGTTTTAAACCATACCTATAAATGCGTCTCCTTTACACCTATCAAAATGCTGATAAAAAATCACTTTTGATTTAGCTTTTAGGGGATCAAATGAATTCATCTAAAATTTATTTCAAATGATTATGGTATTCCTCAGAACAAGCTATCCAATGAATATAATTTTAATATGTTTTGGTTTTGTTATGTATTTGTTTTTTAAGTTTTATTAAACATAGGTTTTTCATCGAAAATGAATTTCTTGGTTCTTCACATGTGGAAAAATAGAAGATTATCAAAAAAAAATTGAAAAATATGAGTGCACTAGATAATGTGAAGTCCTTAGTATAAAATAAAAGAATTTTGACATATACAAAAAGTTACACGTTATATGTTTAGTTATTATGCAGTGTAATTCATTTGACTTTGAAGCTTGATTAAGGAAAAAATATTCAATAAAAAGTTATCTAACCAAGTGGAAGCACTAGATGTCAGAGTTACAAATCTAAATTTGAAAGAATTAGAATTTTATCCTTCATGGAAAAAAAGTTATGCATTATACGGTGTGCGTCACTTTTTAAAAATGTTGTTTTCTGAAGAAAAAAAAAAATCATGGGAGATGGAAAAAGAAGTGCAATTTGATTCCAACAATTTTGAAAAAAATATTTTTAGAATCTACAAACAAAATTTGATGAGACTCTAGTTTGCACCATCTTCAAATTCCTCACGGTTTAGGCTATAGGTGCAGAATATGAAGATTTAGTTAAAAATAATAATTGTAGTGTCCATTTGCCAAAAATTGTAAGCCACTATTATGGGATCACTGGTTGTCCTGGGGGATGATTGTAAACCAATAAAGGGTTCACCACCATGTAATAACTAGGAAAGAAAAATGCAATGCAATTTGAAATGAAGGATGAAATGAAAAACCCTAATTCAATGCAAAGCTTCACTAAATGACTTAGAAATGCACATGAAACAAAATAGAACGATACAAAAATGAATGTGTGCACCTAGAAATATAGAGATGATTGGGTGAAGGTCTGAAACATCAAAAAATATGATTTTAATGTTATGTGGGATTCATTTACCAAGCTGGGAGAGTTAGTCCAAATTTTGGGTTTCTATGCGAGAACAAGAATCTACCAAATGGGTATCCAAATTTGTAAAAATATAAATTTTGACTAAAATTGGGACTCATTCACCAAAAGTAGTGAATCATTCTAGTTAGGGTTTTATAAAGCTTCAAATTTTGATCCCAATATTCTCTATTTTCTCTATCCTTCCTAATTGATTTCTAATTTGAAATCCCTATTTGCAACCTATAGGTGTTCTCCAATGTTCTCCAATGCTTGATGACAAGTTTGACAACTTTGAATGATTTGAAAACTTTTCTCCAATCTTGCTCCATATGAAATTTGCAACCTACACTTGAAATTCATGCACAAAGGTGAGGGGAAAATGTTGTTGGGTTAGTGGATAGGGGTTTTCCTTGCCATTTTGGTAATCAAACCTTGAAACACAATGAAATAGGAATGGAGAATGATGAATGAACAAAATATGATGTTGCAACTCACCAAACCCTATCAATGAAGAGTTGTAAACATGTATGCAATGGTTCTAATTAATGTAGATCTTGAATCTTTCTTGAAGGTGATATATGTTTAATGAAATGCTTTCTTGAATCATAAAACCCTACATCACAATTATTTACTCCAAAAAAACATGATTCGTGAAATCTTTAACATGATCCTTGATGCTTGAATTTTGTTCTAATATTCTTGATAATTTTCCCTTGAATTCTCATGTAGACACTTGAATGAACTTGTGAACTCAAAATTTCTACAAGGATAAATACTTGAATGGTTGGGGTAAAAATGAGTGAAAGAACCATGGATTTATACTCAATTATGCAAAAATTCCCAAAATTACAACACTACAAGCCAACATCAGATCTAGGAGGATAAAATATCACCAAAATTTTGAATTTTTTTTTTTGGGTCACATGAGACTCATTCGTCCAATGTGGTGAATGAGTTCCACCATGCATAATTTTATGGGATGATTTTTAAAAATGCTTAGAAAGGTGTGAAACCAAGCTTGGGACACAAAAACCTAGGTGGGACTCATTGGTTCCATTTAACCTAAAACACCTGAATTATGATTGGATATTGTTTTGTGTTTGGATTATCTTGGAAAATATGCATTAAATGAGGCTTTTGGATGTAAAATAAGGCCATTTAAAGCATAAGGAAGCCTAATTATTAATGACAACCCTAGAAAAGTGTGAAAGTTTGTTACAACACTTTACAACACTTTAAATATGACATGATTAAGGTTAAAAATATATTTATTAGTTGTAGTTAATTAATAAAATGTTAGAAAAGTGTGAAAGTGTGTTACAACACTTCACAACACTTTAGAAAGGTAATATTCACATTCATCAGTTCACAAGGGCACAAGACCTAATGTGAATGTATCAAACACATTACACCATTAAATCAAGGCACCTTTAAGCTCAATTCACAAGGAGGGCCCAAACAAGCAATGGAAAGTAGAGGGGATACTTCTTTCATTACCAAATTTAGCCCCCACTTTAGTGTGAGGGTGAGCTTGCTTCAAAATCACACTAAAGTAGACAATCGTACATCAAGAGGGGTCCAAATACACTAATTTTGGTAAGATAGGATGACAATGATGAAAAGGGGTGATCAAGCCCCCAAGATCAAGATCCCATAGCAAACCACTTGAGACTATTGAATCTTGGTATACTTCTTGATCATTCACACACTTGAGACTATTCTTTTCACTCTTTTCACAACACTTTCACTATCTTTGAAGATGGAAGTTAATATTTTGGTTCACTCACTCTCCTCATTGTTGTGGCAACATTCATCTTTGGTAGCTTGCGAGCTCAGTCCTTCTCCTATTATCCTTATGTGTATGTGGTTAAATGTGGTCTATGATTCCATCTTCCATTTACTTTGCATTATCATAATTTCTTCATAGCATATTGTTGTTCAAAATATTGCTAGCTATTTTTCTTTCAATATATTTATCTCATTTCTCCTATAGTTGCTATATTGGTTGTTCATGGACTTGGGAACACCAAAGTAGGGGAATGATGTTTATAGTCCTTTATACACAACCCCAACAATTTTTCTTCTTGTGTGTAGCTTGTTTGTTGAGTGAAGACCTTGAAGATATCAACTCATGGGTATGAAGGTGCACTTTCCTCACCCTTATTTCCTCACTTCATAGATTATATCAAGTTAAAGTATTCCTCTTATTATTATGTTATTTAGTTCTTTTCTATTTCTATTATTTTATTAAATCACATTAGTTAGGTCATTAGTAGTTTTTTCTCAAGTTTTGACTATACTTTATGCTCTCTATCCATATAGACACTAGCACCCCACTAAGATGCCAATGTTTGGTGATGTCATTCATTTTTTGTGATGTAGTCCTCTAGTAGTGAGCTGCCTAACTCATACTCCAAACTCTAGAAATTTACTCACCTAACTTCCTAAAATACTCAAGCTTCTTAAAGGACAACTTCATTTTTCTTCCTTTCATTCTCTAAACTCTAAATTCTCCTAAAAATTCCTCTTAGTTTAAGGTAGATAAGGGTAGCCTATTTATCTAGACCCTCCTATGACCTAGGGTCCTAAGTAGTTCATACCCTTCCTCAACATTTTGTTGAACCTAACATGAACTATTTTTGGTTTTAATTCGTGGTTTTTTGCATGTCTTCTCTTATATTCTAGGTGTATTGTAGTTGTGTATGTTGCAAGGCACATAGCCTTGTAACCCAACCTATGACCATTAGTGGCATAGTTAGAAAAATCTCTAAATATTGTACAGTGAAATATAAATAGGTCATTATCTAGTTGTCAAACCTTTGGAATTCTCTAAGAAAGTCCTTTTTGGTGTATGTACAATATGGCTTCTTTTATTCATCTTCCTATCATATCCATGCAACCTGTGAATGGGTCTCCTCCAATAACCTTTACATCATAGGATCTACCAATGAATGTGAATAAAGAACTATCTTCTTTGTACATTCCCACTTGTATAAATGGGGACATGATGACTTGCATTCTCACTAATCCTACATGTTGATTTAATGTCATTATAGAAGATCTTATGCTAATAAAATTTTTACATAGAGATTGACATGATGAGTCTAAGAGTAAAATACATACACATGAAGGACTTTCCATTCCTCTTGTAAGTTCTATTAGCCTTTCAATCCTTGTGGGACCTAGACAAGAAATTCCCTCTTCAATAGTATCCCATGGTCTAACTTTTTCAGAGTGAAGCTAGGCATTCCTTGGCTATTTTCCATGAATGTGGTCCCTTCGATGATCCCTAAATTCTTTAAGTTATCTCATGAGAGTGTAGTGTGTGTTGTGTATGACATTGGATATCAACCGATGGTAGCATGTGAGGGATATTCGCTAGATCATTTTGTCATGACCCTATTGATCCACTCTCTCCAAAAATGAACTTATTGTATCATGGATTTCTCATGATGCCTCAACACAATCAATAGAGGAAGGCTCTAGTTGTTGAGTAGGCTGCTTTGAAAAAGGAAGAAGTGGAGATGGTAGCATTGTTTCGTGGTTTGTTGCTCTTTCCTCCTCTTTTTCCCCTTCTACTTTGGTTCTTGCCACCTCGAGCTTGATTTTGGCTCCCCCAACTAAGGTTGATGATCCTCACTTGACGAGGGTTCAAGTGTTCATCACACTTTTCGTTGAGCTTCCTCTCTTGATATCCCTTTTGGACATCATACCTTTCCCTAAGCTCATGCATATGCCAAATACCTTGTTGGTGTCCACTATTGTTTTCTCTGATTCTTCCTCACCTTCCACTTCCTCTATAGAGATATTGCATCCTTCAATGAAGTGAAAGTTGTAGGAGGACCTTGCTTCTAATGGGGGTTGAAAGAAGGGATCACCTTCTTCGAAAGCTATTTCTACCTTGGCTTGTGTTGTCATAGTGATGAAGGCAACCCCATTTCCCCCTAAGTATGTCACTTCCCTTTAGTCTTTTGGTGAAGTAGGTAGTGGGTCTCGAGTGCCTCCTTCTTCACCTACTCAGTAGACATGTGGCACTCACATCAAGTGCATGTTCAATTTAGTGGACAATGTCCTAACTCTATCAATGATTGTTTTGCAAAATCAATGACACCTCACAGGAGTTGAGTGAAGAAGACCTGAAGAGGCCCTCTTCCTTGGCTCCTATTGCAAGAGGGTTAGAGGGTGCTCCCCTTTCTATACCACCCTTGTACACTCATCCACCCTCCCCTTATAGTGATCTAGATTAAGAGAATGATGACCTCTTGGTTGATGAGGACTAGGAGGTTACCTCTTCTTTAATTGTAGACTAGATTTGTGTGTGTGTTGGGTTCCCTCCTGATTGTTTTATGTGCTTCCAAAGGAGCCTTGTCACCCTTTTAGGTGCTTGGATACAAGAGTTTTATTATCATAAACTTATTATTATTGTTAAATCACTCTTCTCTTTATTGTTCCTTGAATTTTGATAATTGGGGATGATGCAAAGTGTTGGGTGCATTTATGCCTCCTTTCCATGTTGACCCAATTTTTTATTTTCATTTTAATTTCACGTACTCTTCTTCACAATCTAATATAGTAAGGGATTGATGATAGTTCATATTTATAATATATTATATCTATCTATTTATATCTATGAGTAGTATGACCCAAAAATATCATATGCCATTGTCTCTTGGTTTCTTTGTCTTTGCTTATGTTTGCTTTCCATCTTTCTTTATTTTTGTCTTGCTTCATGATTTTGTGGTGCCTATGTGTTGTCCCTCATATGTGTGACAATATTTCCATGCTTATATCTTGTCATGTATCATGGGCCACAACATGACTCTCTTCTCTTTCCTTAGGATTTCATGTGCTTTTGTGTTCAACATGTACCATTCTAGGGGGGATATCATACTGCTTCAATTTTAAAAAGATGTATTTGGTGGCCAACAAATTCCTCCCTAAAAATACCTTTTTTTCAAAAAAAAAGTATTATTTAGCATGGAACCCATAGTGGAATTTTTATTTTGAAACAAATTCATAGAGAAAAAATTTGAAAGCTTTCCTTTGATGAGGGAGTACTTCTTTCTAATGACGAAGTTTGAAAACTTGCCCTTCTAGGAGAGTATTCTTCCTTTCAAATTCCTTGATAAAAAGAGATCTTTCAAAAAGATTCCTTGATGCTAGAATTTTTTGTGAAAAATATCATCGCCATTCAAACAAAGTGTCCCTTGATTGGACCCATTTTTCTTTTGAAGGGTTCCCAAGGGACCCTTTTGAAAGCTTCTTCTTTAATTGATGACTATTTAAATGATTGTATGTCTTCTTGCATGGATTTTTTCTATCTAATATGGTTTTTGTATGGATTAAAATGTTTCTTTGTAGGTTTAACACGTGTGAAGATTATTTGTAATCAAGCTTGAAGGAACGAGCACATTGAGCTTTCTTTGCAAGATTGAGCACCTGTAAGAGCCTATCAGACTCTACAGATCCTTTCACATCTTGCCTCCCTTAGGACTAAGCACCTATGGTGCCTCCTCTATAAAATTGAGCACCTGCAAGACCCTTTGCTCACCTTTCATAGGTTTGAGGGCATGTGGCACATTTTTTCAACTCTCCTTAAGACCAAGTAACTATGGAGCAATATCTCTCTTTCTTGCACTCGAGTTCGCTAGATTATGATTTGTTTCCTTGATAGTTCAGGTATACATTTCTTACCTTTCACTCTACTTTACTATGCATTCACTAACACTTATGCTCAATAAAGTGGGGAAAACATCTAATGGCATAAATCTACACACCTTGTACATTCCACCTTTATGTACCTCCTACCTTAGAGAATCAAATCTGATAATGCTATTCCACATCCTTTATTCACTTCCCATTCACTTTGTAGTTTCTTTTTATGTTAGTGGAGGATATTCTATCTAGGATGCTAGTGTGATGCATGAATGCCTATGTGGCATGTTGTCATCCTAATAGGATTCTTTCCAATGGAATCCATAGAGGCTTTAGAACTCTCCATTAGTGATGAAGAGTAATATATTTGCTACCTTGACCAACCTCAAATGACTCATCTACACTTTATAGAATTAGTGTGATATTACATTCTTTAAATTCATAACAAAAAAAAAGTAGTTTTGAAAAGAAAAACTCAAATATTAATCATCAAATGCCAATGCACAAACTCAAATCCAATATATAAACGTAATACATAAACATAATACCACTATATTAACATGGAAAACTCAAATATTAATCATCAAATGCCAATGCAGAAACTCAAATCCACTAGATGAACTTTTCCTTATTGTTAACTTCATTTTCTTTGATCTCTTTAGGTGTACTTGTACCATTAGTAGGGGGAGTATAGGGATTCTCATAAGCTTTCTCTACATATATCTATAATACTCCATATATTCTTGTAAGCTTTCTCTACCTCAAAAAATTAAAGACCATTTTGCTAGCCATCATAGACCTTCCTAAAGTGGTTAATATCTTCACCAAGGAACCAAGCTCTGATACCAATTATTTAATAAGACAACTAAGAGGGGGGTGAATCATTTGTCACAAACTTTAACCTTCAATTCAATTACTAGAACTCATACTTAACTCTGGGTAAATGATTAATCATCAAATGCCAATGCAAAAACTCAAATCCAATACATAAACATAATACCACTAGATTAACATGTCTCATCACCCAACTAAAGGGCTCACTACCATAGAGATACAAATAAGACAAAGAAGACTTTTTATAGAGAGAATACAATACCAATGCAACAAAGGATTCCACCACAGTTACTTGATCAACTTGCATGAATGATAGAGTTCACCTTCTAATCATTGCATCTAAAAACTTAACATTAAGCTTCACACAGATCAATGAAACACAACTCATACACACTTTTTTAATATCATAAATTTCACATCTACTCTTTCACTTATCTTCCATGTTTTCTCTTGTATATTTTTCATTATTAGCTCATCCTATATTTATACTATATCCAACCTTGAAAAGGATACTTAAAGTTGACCATCCAACTTCAAATGCAAATTAGGTTGGTGCCAAAACATCCTAGGGTTGAATTAGAAAGAGAGTGACCCAACCACACACTTCACCGAGATCCAAAGTAGATCCAACATGCTTCATTAAATTCGAATATAGTGCTTAACACGAGGTCGAATAAACCAATGTAAAACACATAGAACAATTAAGCTCGAAACTTCTATAAACTAAAATATCTTCAATGCAATCAAAACATCTTAACTTTAGAACCCCAAGTCAAAAGACTTTGTCAAAGAGAAATATTGACCAACAACTTTTCTCTTGGACCTCAACCAGAATACAAAAAAACATAGTACACAATAGGTGAACACAACTCAAACTTCACAACAAACAAATAGCCAAAAATATGGATATAGCAACCTTGAATAACCATGAACAACATATCTGAACCATAAGAACATACTGGAAAATACCAGATCATCATCCAAAGCAACAACTGAATACCTATAAATTGTATTTAATACAATTTTCTCAATATCCTCAACATATAAGACCAACAATTAGTAGATAACTAGTTGACTAGTTGACATCAATGACAACACCTTCATTCCTTTCTCCATTCTTGCAACATATACCATGATCTTCTTATCTCCTATTATATGATATTTAGAATGATTCTTCTAAACATACTATATCAGATTCTTTATGACAATATTCTCAGATTCAAATTTTGTGTCTTCACCACTTTTTCGAATTGGATCTTCATCACCTACTACTTTTGTAATTTACTATTAGAATATATTGTATCATGAACTCTAATTTTGGTACTTTCCACAATCCTCTTTAGCATTTTTTTGTAACATTTATATACTATGCTTGTCATAGAGTAACAAATAAAAATACCTTGATCAAATCTATAGTCAAACTTACCCAATTGTTCTTCATATCTTTTGATATAGCATTTTCTTCAAAATATCCTAACATTCTTGATGAAAGTCAATCTTCCTCTCCACAACTCATATGGTGTTTTAGTAGTCCTTGATGTGATTTGAGATCCATTTGGTATATATAGTAGTCTTGACTACTTTGATCTCCAATATATATATGGTAAGATTTCTTGACCTACCATTTTTTTTGGCCATCTCTTATACAACCTAGTTCTTTATCTCAATAATTACTTTTCTACTGTAGATTCATAGGAGAAGAAAATTTTGTTTGAAATACATGTTCCTATTATAATTTACCATACTGACCAAAAGTGAATTCTCCACCTCTACATATCTCAAAAACTTGATTCTTCTTCCAATTTCATTATCAACTAATCCTCCACCTCTACTAATGTAATCCGAGTCATTGTAGTCTAATAATCAATGAGCATCATAAAATACCTATCACCTTGTAGAATCTATCCTAATTGGTATGTACAAATCCATATGGATCAAATCCAATGGCTTTATTATAGAATATTCCTTTGTAAGAAATTTGGTCTTTAGCTATTTTATTTACTGAAATTAATTTTTATTTTGGTAAACCTAGGTTTTCATGGGGCCTTGAAACCCAATACTAATAGGTTTGACAGGGACTTGAAACCTAAACAAAGAGAAAGTTGTATAAAATAAATGTAGACTATTAGTAGCCTGAGAAAAAGCATCGATAAAGAGAAAGATAAAACCAGAAAAGATGCACAAAATAGGTTTCAAAGGGACCTTAAACCCTTTTACAATAAGGTTTTGAGCAAGACCTTGAACCCTTGGGTTAGTGCAAGATCATAGGGAGCCAAAATAGTCCCATAAGTGGCAATAAAATTTCTGAATGATAGAGTTATGCAACTTGACATAAAAATTTGAGTAGGCTATTAACATAATTTGAAAATTATGCAAAAATAAAATTTGTAGCCAATTGAATATAATTTCTAAGCTATTAGTCCAATTTTTGAAAAAAACTAAATGTATTTAGTGAAAAAATGAAATTTCAATGTAGTAGTACTAAATTTTAAGGAAAAACAAAAAATGGAGGTATTTTCCAACAACCCTAATGGGGAAAAAATAAATATTTTATTCTAAATATTTTAACATAAGTAGAGGACACATTATTCGATGTGACACATTTTTTTTTGTAATTTATTTGCAAGTAAATATTTAGTTATGAATTTTCTAGTAGGAATTTTTAAACTATAGTTTGTGAAGAATAGTGTGTGATGCATCTTTTGGATTCAAAAAAATGTTTAACTATTTAAAAGTTATAGATGTTTTTCAATTAGGCTATCAATTAGGACTTTAGTTAGAATGTATATTAAAAATCAATAATAATTATCTATTTAATTCAAAATAATGCATATCTTATATGTTGGAAAGCTGGTAAATTTCTCTATAAACCCTTTTTATTTAATCAAATTTGGATAATAATAAAGTCATCGACCACTTTCATGTCATATTGCCGCTGTTTGGTCCCCATCATCCTGCACTGACCACCTTAAATGAACTTAAGCATAGCCTAAATCAACTAGGAATAAACAAATCAACCACTAAAAAAAACCAAATCTAGGCTCAAGAAAATAGTGAACATAATGGTGTAAAAGAACCAACAATGGCTTATTTCTCACGAAAAATATTAAGTCCAAACACCCCACCTGAATAGGGATTTTTTGGGAGCACAAAAAAAAATACAAAACATTAGACTCCCTACAACACCATCCTACCTAGTATACCAACCCAATTTCCACCTCTAGAGGACAAGGCTCCCCTCTATAGTAGAGGATGAAATGAAAACCCTTACCACCAAAACTAGATCTCTTCTACTTTCCCTAGCTCCACATCAATAGAAATGGTTCCACCTCAAACGAAACAATCTACCCCTCTATAAGAGACATTTGTTGAAGATCTCCATAGGAAGTGACTTCAGTAGGAATAGCTCACACAACATCCCTTGGAATCACAAGATTTAGGTACTAGTAGGAAGCAACAAAAATCTCCCGAAATAACATGTATAATTGGGTCCAAAAAGAAAAAAATAAGCATAACCCAACCAGCAACAAACAATCAAGATCCTGAAGAGATTTGATTAATCTAACAAGGGTAAACATCACCCCAAAGAGGAACATTAGCTCCTTTAGCCAATAAAAAAAATTAACCCCCCTTAACCATAAAAACACTAAAGACCAAAGGAGGGACGAAACAATAATCCTATAAAACTAGGTCAACAAAGTGATAAACAAAAACCAAAAGCTCCACAAAGCACCAACAAGGGACCCAAAGAACACCAAGAAGAGCTCTTCTAAAAATAAAAACCTATAAGCACACATAAAGAAGCTACAAAAGAGGCCAATAAAGCCTTAACCCACCCAAAACTATGAAAGGAACCTCTTAGAGAGCATAAAAGGACTCATAGGAAAACCACCTAGAAAAAAAAAATCAAGGATGTCCTAAGAAAGTAGCACCAACCACCAAGAAGGTAAAAACTACTACAACATACATGAGCAATGGATACCAATGTATAAAAGAGCCTTCAAGAAAAGTAAACAAAAAATAGAGGAGTAGTAGTAGCCTCAACCCTATCACAACTTGAAGAAGCAAAAATGACACATCCTAAGTGGATGACAACAGCCTCTCCATAGCACCTCTATCTGACTAGATAATGACAACAACTAGCACCAAGCCACTGCAACCCAACAACTCAACATCAATAATCTATGTAGCCACAAGCTACCACCCACAAGTGATCCATCGTCCTCCTCTGAATTGTTTCCTTCTCCACCTGCATAATCTCCAAAATTCAAATCCCCCCTACATCTCTTCCCTCTCCTCCTCTCCATTGTTAACTAGTAGAGTGAGGTTTCTTGATCTTTGGCATGTTTGACCATTCCCTTTGATTTGATCTTCATAATGACATGAAAATTGATGTGTCCCAAACTTTTGTGTTAGATATGACTCTCTTCTCTCTATATAGAAAAATAATTTCATCCATTCAGCTCATTAAGATGATATATGTAACTTGTAGCTCTCCTTCCATCATAATCAACTCCCCAGTACTATATTTCTTAATTTCACAACCTTTAGCACTAATAGAGAGATTGTAACCTTTATCACACATCTAAGTTACACTTAAGAGATTATGCTTTAGTCCTTCAACATATAGAATATTAGGAGTTTTTGTCCTACCACCATGAAGACATAGAGTATCCTTACTATCAATCTTGGAAATAGAATTGTTTATGAGATTTAAATATCCTTCATTAAATTTATTGAAATGCATGAACTTACTTTTGTCACTGGTCATGTGACTTGAGCATCTACTATTGATGATGCATAGATTATTCTCCTTTTGAGCATGTAGTGTTGTCTGAGCTACCATGGATTTCTCTAAATTTTTCTCTTCCTATTTATTCTTCAAGATTTTATTTGATTCAAAAATATAACATTTTGATCCATTTCTTCTTCTTTTTAGTAGAGGGTAATTCACAAAATTACATCTACAATTTCTAGAAATGTGTCCAAAATTGTTGTACTTATGAAAATAATATTGAGATTGTACAAAGGTTCAAATGTATTACTACTAACAAAGTTATTTCTTCTTAAGATAATCCTTTTATAGCCCAGAACCTTATGACCAAAATGATTATAGTAAAAAAAATAACCATAAGAGAAACTATTGAACCTTGTATTGTACTATTGTCTCCTTGAAGTTAGTCTTCTAGATGTTCTATTATTCCTCTCGACTTGGATGAAACAATCATTCTACATTCTATCATCATTAATTTAAGTATTCTATTTAGACAATAGAATAGTTGATCGGCATCGTCGGCCCATCCAGGCTGACCAAGGTATGGTCACCAAGTGAAAACTAGCATCTCGTCTAAGATTCTACTCTAATAGGGGATCTCGTGCTCACCGGTGTGTGTGAAGGACACACCGCCTCTCTATCACCACATGAGGGGATCATCCGGCAACATTGGAACTGAAATGACACATGGTCGTAGCACAACAATGTGATCCCACGCCTAGACGTGAAGAAGTGTCACCCCTGATCTGAGTGCTCTGCCATCCATGTAGACATACTAATGGAGGTCCCTATAAATTGAAGCTACAAGAACAAGCCCCCATTCAAAACTAACTAGCCTATGTGAGACCATCCGCTCCTAGCAGTATCCCCAGCCAAGACTGGAATATCACTTGCATCTGTCATGGGCAACAAGACCCAAAATGATAGTTGCAATCACGCAGCAGTAGAGAGGGGATAGGATCCTATGTCGCTCAAACTCTATATGTCTCTTGTAGAAAACAATGTCCTGTGTGGTGAGGACTCTATGGTAGGCCTCGCGCCCCTTTTCCATATCAAAAATTGCTTGTTGGCCATAATTCAACAATTGTAAAATACGCAAAACATCCTCTAGGGTGATGGTGGCCTCGCTAGTAGGAAGATGGAATGAAGAAGTTTCGCTGTGCCATCTCTCGGCTAGTGCTGATAGCATACCTAAGTGAGTGTAGACGGGCATCGCGTACACAATATACCATAACCCCTCAATCCATAGTTGATCCTGGTCCCTGTTTCTCAGGTCCCACAAAAAGCCAAATAGGTCTCGCGACATGTGCTCTCGGGAGTAGAGCTCCCTCACCGCATCCTGCATCAAGGAAGCTCACCATGTTAAATTTTTTGAAAAATTCCTTATCGAGCGTTCAAAAATATTCTCTAGTAGTGCAACTCATGATGGCATTGCAGTTTGATTTTAATCAAACTTCTAGGTCCTAAAAATAGAAAAATCACACCGCCGTAGTGCAGTTTATCATTCAATGATGCACTTTGGGAAAAATAAAGACCACCACGTCGCACTTTGTCAAACTGCCCCACCAACCCCAAGCTCAGTGTCACAATTTTTAAACTCTAAACTACACCACTGTAGTGTAAAATTGCACCGCATGACATAGTTTGATTGCTGAGCGATGCCATATAGTGTCCCTGCAGGCAAACAGACCCTTTAAATCATTAAATAAGGCATTAAATGAAAAAATGAAGCTTGGGTAAGGGTCACATATCGGTTCCCCAATGTCGGGTGGCCA